>JBBULP010000466.1:0-10341 GCA_038048775.1 Picocystis salinarum | reverse complement strand
GAACCGTCTCTCCACGCTCGTGCCTAGACCACCACCACCACCAGAGACACGAAGTATTCATCCCATCGTTCCCACCACCCATTCCGGTGCGACATCTGGGTCCCATCCGTCGTGGCACGTGCGTCCATGTGGATCGATGGATCCCACCGTGGCACACACAAGGCTCAACACACACACACAATGCAACTGGATGCCTCGTCCCTGGAAGAGAAGAAACTCCATGGAGGAGATCCACAGGTTGGTGCGATTACGTTTCGTCGATTCCACGTGAATTTTTTTGGCGCGAAACGGACCGCAACAATGGCCACGCGCCGACGCGTGCAGCGCGTTTCGGAGGACGTGGGAACGCCTCCACGTACGAACACGTCGACACGGATCCGTGGGAAGGAAAAAGGCGAGAGGAAGGCCTGGAAAGACGCGGTTTTGGCAGGATTGGTGCTGGGCCTGGGACTCCTCCTTGGTGTGGCTTTGGAAGCCAAGAGCTTGTTGCTGCTGCCACAACCGCTGCCCAAAGAAGCATCCGAAGTGCTATTTGCCGAAGCAAGGGCGATGGAACACGTGCATGTGCTGGCCGATCGCATCGGAACCAGAGTAGTAGGCACGAAAGGATACGAAGACGCCGTCCTGTACCTGCTCGACCAAGTCAAGGAATTGGAGAAGCTTGGCAGTGACGTGTTCCATGTGGAAGTGGACTTGCAAGTGGCCAGCGGAAGCTTTCCGCTAAGATTCCTCAACAAATGGATCACAAATACCTACGCCAACATCACCAATGTGGTCGTGAAAATCGTGCCCAAAGAAGGGACACCCAAACCAGGCAGCGGAGTGCTGGTGTCCTCGCATTTCGACACCACCGTGGGAGGAACGCCCGGAGCAAGTGATTGCGCCGCATGCGTCAGTGTCGTCCTTGAAGCTGGACGGGCGTACCTGGCTGCAGGAAGACCCATGCCGTTCCCGGTGGTACTGCTCCTCAATGGTGCGGAAGAACCCTTCCTCATCGGTGCACACGCATTCTTACTGCACCACAGATGGGCCAAAGACGTCTCTAAAGTGATCAATGTGGAGTCCACTGGGAGCCATGGGCCCGATCTCGTGTACCAATCTGCTGGCGAAGACATCCCAAATGCATTAAAACGGTCTCCTTATCCAACCTTTTCCGTGGTGGCGCAAGACCTCTTCACTCTCGGAATCATTCCTCAAGACAGCGACTTTCGCATCTACTCTCAATCCAATTGGACTGAATACACGGGTAGGAAAAACCTTTACGGACTGGATATGGCCATCCTGCTCGACAGCTACGTATATCATACGCAGAGCGATCGGATCGGACGCATCAAACCTGGAACTGTGCAGAGGATGGGAGAGAATGTGCTCTTCCTCATGAGAGAGTTTGCAAAGACTGATATTTTGGACACGAGATCTTATCAAACGGGCACCTACTTTGAAATTCGTAGGAAGCTGGGCATATCATACTCGAAGAAGCAAGCCATGGTGCTGCACAGTGCACCCTTGGCTCTGGCAGTGGTATTGATCGGGTGGCATATCAACAAATTTGGGGGCGCAGTTGCAGTGCTGAGGAGTATTTTGCGACACATGACGAGCTTCGTTCTGTCTGCTGTGCTTCCTGGAACCCTTGGGTTAACTTGCGCGTATATTTCAAGACAGCCAATGCAATGGTACTCCCAGCCCATCATTGCAGTAATTGCCTTTGTTCCTGCAGGTTTTGCTGGAGTGATGCTACCACACTGTCGCTGGAACGAAGGGGTAAACAATTTTGAAGCCGCACGTGCATCTGCATGTTCAGCCCTCTTCACTGGTTTGATCAGCTTTGGTCTCACAACTTCCGGTGGAAATAGTGCCTATTTGTTTGCAGCTTCCTCGGTAAGCAGCTCATGCGCTGCAATTTACCTGCTCTCTCAGACCAGGAAATTTAGCCGGGTTCGTCTCACGCTCACAATCATGTTCTTCCATTTCGTGCCTTGTTTGCTGGCTTTTCCTGTGAGTGTGGCTGGATTTCTCATTGTGGTTGAAAAAGTAGGCTTTGCTGCCAGCGTTCCAGGGAATGTGGGAATCACCTTAGCAGACTTTGTCCTCGGGGCAATAACGGGTGTTCTGGTATTTTTGGTGACCGGTGGTTTTGCATCTGTATATGCACTTGCCACAAGGGGGAAAATAGGGGCAAGTTGTATGCTATGTGGATCCACCGTTTTTGCCTTGATCTTCATGCTGGTTTTTTCCCAAAATCCCTACACGTCCGACCACCCTAAACGCGTTTGGGTTGGTCACCTCCATGAGGCGGAGACTTCTCCTCCTAGCAGCAGAGTACTTGACTACAAGGCATCATGGGCTTTCGGGGGAATGGATTCCACGCCAGTAGAGGCCCTTGATCCTGTTGCACAAGCAATCAAGGGCCAGACCATTGTTTCACCAGTACCACTTGAGACTTTTGAGGCTGTCTACCCAGCTAACTTGGTGTGGCGTGACAGCTTGCTCTCTACGGGAGCGCCCCTGTCTGGGAACGTTCCTCCAGTTTTGAAACTTCAATCCGTGAATCGGAACAAGAACGAGACGAAGCACCTTTTCTTCCAATTGCAGTATAACACACCCATGTGGGTAGCACTTAAGATACAGGGCAAACTTTACTCGTGGTCTCTGGGCAACACCTTGCCCATGGAATCTGACTGCCACACATGTGCACCATACTATCTTGTTCGTCATGTTGGTTCAAATGGACCTTGGGATTTTGCTGTAGAGACAGATGATCTTGAGGGGAAGTTGAGGATTGACTTATCGTCTGTATCTTCGGAGCCAACCCCATTGGTGAAGGCATTGACCCACAATTGGCCAGACTGGATTGCTGTGATGGGAGGGGAACTCTTTAAAAGCACATGGGTGTATTGAGTCGTCTTCACTCGCGAGGAGGAGATAATGTTGCATTTCTGAAAAAGTCATAGCAGCTTACAGTAGGATTAATCTCCTTCAACATAGTCCGGGTTTTCCTTGAGGATGACGACGCCCTCCAGCACTGTGGTCATTGGAAGATACTTGCTTGTTGCTAGCTCTGCTCTTTCACCAACGTTGAGCAGCACTGGGGTCGTATGTGTTTGAAAACCTGTAATTGTCTTTGGTCTACCTGCCTGACCTACAACGTCCACAGCCTTGCCCACTCGGACTGGCACTGGCAGAGCCTTACCCTCCTCATCAACGGTGACCAAAATGTTGGCCCTCATAGCAACCGTTAAGAAGTAAAGGATGTATGCATGCTTCCCCAAAATTGACGATTTCATGTCCAGACAGCTGAACAATACGCAGAAGATGCCTGCCAGGGATTCCAGTGAGAGCAGGCCGCGGTCTGAGTGCTCGGGCGTAAGAGTGATGAGTCCCTTACCCAGATGAACGAGCCCCTGAGCGATCCTGACGAGGAAGAGAACATCAGGCTCCTTGTAGTAATAACTGCTAAGCTGTCTAAGAGTCCCTGCAACCCTTGCATTATTCGTTCCAGCTGCGACCAAGCCCAAAGCAAGCACGGCGTTTTGTGCCACTTCTAGATCTGCATCGTGACTCAGACGACTGAGCACATCTGTTGCGAGTATGGTTGGACTGGACACATTGAGCAATGCAAGTGCCAGAGGTACCGCCTTCCGAATTGGTGCTTCACCATACTGAAGAAGATGCTCCAGGCTTCTGTGCACCATATCTGAACCCAGCTCCTCTCCCATGGCAACAGCAGCGATTCCAAGGACTGCAATTGAAAATGGCAAGCCCTTTTTACCCTCGCTCAGCTCCTCATTTTCCGTTACTTCTGTGCATTTGGAAAGGAAAGCCTGCACCTTAAGGACATTGCCAGTTGTTGCATAAGCACACACATCCAGCATCAACTCGCTGTAGTGTGCTATTTCTGTGTTCAAAGCTTTTGCAACCTCAATGGTTGCATCAACAGCATCGCCCTTGCCAAGAAACAGGAGTCCAAGACCCAGCACCATGTAGTGCGCAAACGGGTCCTTCAATTGGTGCTCCGGTCTCATCATGAGGGCTTGCAAAATAGATTCGCAACACTCCTCCTGTGCACTGCCAAGGAAGACCAAACCAATTGACACAGCGGCAAACCCAGCCACTTCCATTGGCGTTTGCTCATCTCCAAGCAAGGGCAAGAGAAGCTCTTGGACATCCTCTTTGCATGTGCCAGCGTAGGCAAGACCCAAGCCCATTATCGCACCAATGCGTATGCTTGAGCCATCTTTGTTCACACTGTCACTGAGCAAGGCAAAGGCTGGGTCGCACTCATCATGAACATTTGTGTTGATTATCCCAACTGCAAGCAGTGCTCCAGCAACCACATGGCTGTCCGTACTGTACAGGTACTTGTCGATCTGTGGCAAACCGCCAGCCACGTCCCACATCATGATCATACCAAGGCTTGCTGCTGCACTCATTTTCCCACGTTCTCTGTTCTTGAAAATCCAGTTCACTGTACCATCGCCTTCAGAGGTTTCTGTGAGCAGTTTGTCATGCCCAAAGCCAGCATTGACAAAGGCATTCACAAACGAACTTGCCAAGTTTTGACGAGCGGAACTCACAGTCGTGCTTGTGGGCACACGGCCTTCAATGAGGTGGGACTTGTAGATGTCCTCTGGCGTTTTGGCTTCCATCACGTCCAAATCTCTAGCCACCATCAGAAACTGCTCGTTTATCCTTGCGTTACCTAAGATCTCCGTAATAATTTCTCTCTCCGAATCATCATCGATGGCCGCTGGTCCATCCTCTAGGTCGAGAAGGACATTTTGCCGGCTCATCATATAGGCCAGCTGCTTCCTTTCGTTCAACGAGGAGGCAAGGTTGAACGTTTTCACGATGAGGTCCATGTTGTTGAGCTTGAGTGCAACCCTCATGGCATCTGGCAGCTTGCTTACCTTCAGGTATCCATCATAGGCAACCTGCAGGGTGAGTTTGTCTTCAGGCTCCTGCAAGTAACTTGCACAGCCCAGCAAGTAGAGGCAGGTCCTTTGGTAGTTGCCTTCATCAATGTGCGGCACAATTTTGGATAGTCTTTCCACTTCAAGGAGCAGGTCCACGGCTTCATGTTCTGCATTGTGGTGGAAGTGGTAGGGAACGATCTGATCGACCAGTTCCAGGAGATCGTCCACCGGTTCTTCTTTGGTCATCCTTTCTTGATAAGCGATGCCGATCTCTCCAGAGAGGTTCCGGACGTACTCATGTCCCCAGCTTTCCATACCGTCCTTGGATCCCACCAACCGATACCGGAGGCTTTCCAGATGATCCGTGTGGTACGCCATGGCCAGGACGGAGATGACATCGGCAAGGAAGCGTTTGTTTTCACCGTCCGCCATCGCTTCGTAGCATCCCTTCAACGACAGGAAGTGAGCTTTGAGGAACTTCAACGGTTTGGGTACGCTGGTCATCGTGCTTGTGGAAGTACGAATTTCTTCCCTGCACGTTTTATGGATCGGTCAGCACGTGCATGTTTCCTTTCGGCACCGTCTTCCACCCTTGCGTCGTCGTGGTTGGTGTTGGTGGTACCGACGACTTGGCGGTTCGTCGTTCGTTCGATCTCGACCTTCGTTTCTTCGGCTTCCGTTTGCGCACGTGCACGTCTTTCCTCGTTCGATCTCGCACGCACCGTATGGTGTCCAGCGCAGCTTTCTGCACGTCTTGCTTCGCATCTTTTTCGACGATCCGTTCGACCAGCAGGTCCAGGTTTTCTTGGAGTGCACGATCTTCCTCCGTGAGTTCTTCCACCTTGGTCTCTCCGCCATTCTTCTTCTCCGTCTTTTCCTTCGGTTCCTCCACGTCGCTTCGTTCCACCGCCATCGTCGTCTACGCGGTGTCGTCGAGCACGTGCAGCACCGCCACGATCGCACACGTGCCAATGGCGAATCCGATCGACGTCGGTGCTGCTTCGAATCGGTTTCGTAAACCCCATCGTAAACATCCCGACCATCCCACGACAACCCACCGACAGGTGGACGACGATGGACAACAAACAATGGACGAGAGAAGATGGACAAGAGTAGATAGGCGAGAGACAATGGAGGAGAGAAGATGGGCGAGAGACAATGGACGAGAGAAGATCGACGAAAGAGAACCATGGGTGGGAGTGGCGTTGGGATGGGGAGACACCTGCGATCCATGGATCCCACGATGGAAGTTATTGTGCGGACAAGGAGACAAGAAGGCGCTCCGTCCCTATGCGAAGCAAGCTAGACGAATCCAAAATGGAACGAAGGGTGCCGCGCGCTCTTCAAAAGTCGCACGTATCCGATCCCAAATCCTTCATGATACATGCGTTTCTCCGTCGAGATGGACTCTTCCATACGCCATCTCATCGCTCATCCGTGACATCCATCGTGCGAACCTTTTCCAATTTAGATGGACCCGGTAGCTAATGGGAATCCACGCGGAAGGGAAGAGAAAAATATGAAATAGACGAAAGAAACCACACCGTCGGTTCGAATGGCATGCAGTGCGAGTGGTGGTGGTGTCCTCTGTTCCTTGGTGGATAAGTGCTTGTGAACCCGAGGACAACGTGTCGTTTGTGAATGATGGTGGTTCTTGATCGCCCTCCTTTATTCTGTGTTGCATGCCCGATGCTTCGAGGACGGAGTGTGATACGTTTCCTCGTTGGCAATAGAGTTGTGATGTGTAGAAGACATGTTTGTCCGTGTTTTGTCATATAAAAGTAGCAGTCCCCTCTTCCACCAGTGCAGACGTTCGATAGTCTCCGATGCCACGGCATTGCGACACCTGTTCGCCACCGAGAGTGTCCTTTCGTACACAACTGTCCGTCGTCTTTCGTGTGTTCGTGGGCGATCCACGCGCGAACAAGGCGTTCGCTTGCCTTCTTCGTTCGTCCGGATCCTCCTCAAGGACTCCGATGTATAAACCCTAACAAACGGAACCTTCGTGTCCGGCGACCCCCTCCTCGGATCCGGATCTTGCCACAGGGGCGGAAGGTGGGCGTGCTGGCTTCGTGCTTCGCGTGCTGCGCACTTCGTCACACGTGTTGGGACGACGGCGATGGCGACGACGTGCTTGGAAGAGGAAGGAGAAGGGAACACGTCGAGATGGGAAGTGGGAGACAGCGTGGACGGAGAAATCGACGTGACAAAACGACTGGAGACGATGTACGAAGCACGTGGAAGGAAACGAGACGGAAAGGTGTCGAATGATGCAGAGCTGCAAGCTGAAATACGTGAACAGATCCGCAGTCGGATGAGGGGATGCCAAGGCATCGCCAAAAGGTGCCTAGAACAAGCAAAGCGCAAATGTCCCAAGAACAACCAAAAAGCAGAACGTAACTACCCACTGCAAAGGGGCAAAGTGACCTCCAGCATGCGAGCATTTCAGTGCACGACAGGAAACAATCCACGTTTGTGCAACAACATGAAACCACCAGGCGGTAAAAGAGGCAACAACAATCGTGATATAAGCAACCTGTCCAGGTCCCCGAGATACCCAAGTCCCTGTCAGACACCACACGCACAAAAGAATAGAACATCGACCACCGGCAGGTTTGCCGCCACAAATGAACACAAACAACAACGGGAAGATATCCAGCGTGAGCCCTTGCAAGACCGAGAGCCATACAAATACTACTTCCACCAACTGTTCCGTACCCTCCTGCAAGGGACCAATGCAGCCAAACATGGTCTCCTGGACTACGGGGACAAGGATACTTGCATCCGTGCCATTCAGCGTGTGGACGTCGAGGCAGAAAGTCCCATACAAGTCAAATCCAAGCAAACCACAACACCACGCACAATGGAGACTTACTGCCGCAATGAGGGGAGCCTACTCCATTCTGCAGGCCAACAGGAATACCAGTCCTGTGATTCAGGGGATCTTGGTCTGAGCTTCAGCGGTTCACTCAAACACAGCACAACATCTCAGTTGGATCTTACCCTGGCGACAACAACTTCTTCCGAGAACCTCCACTTTCTAGGAACCGACACCATAGGCAGCCCCACCTTCTCAAAGCACTTCCTTGACTAGGAGAAAGTTGGACATCTGTTTATGCCTTCACAGCTGAAGAGGTTATCACGTAAGTGAAAGAACCTTGATTATCCCTGCGCTGTTCGCTGCCAAGAGGGTCATGCAGTCTGTCCTCCAGCACACAGAACTAACAAATTGGGAAACATCTGGCGCCTCAGTGACTGATGCCGGACCTGGGTTGAAAGAAAGGGTGCAAAGCGGGTTTGACAGCTCCTTGTAATACACATACACGTCATTTGTCTCGCTCCCGCAGGAGATGAAATCTTCGTTCACCGCCAAACCCACAAAGTTTCTGTCATTTGTATGCCCAGTGAAAGATCGTTTTATTTTGTTTTCTTTCATATCCCACAATTTCAATGTACTGTCGATTGATGCAGACAGTAGATTCTCCCCATCAACAAACTTCACGTAGGACACGGCCTTCCTGTGACCCTTGATTGTGGATAGAGGCTCGCTAGGTTTTCGAACATCGTACAAGTGGATCTGATGATCTGCAGACCCTGCCGCAACACAGTGACTTGAAATCGGACTGCAGCGCACACAACACACATTGGCCTTGATATCAATAGACATGGCACTGTGCTTCTGCCTTGTGCACCAAAGCTTTATTTTCCCATCATCCCCCCCAGAAACAAGAAGGTTTGGATCCGGTTTGCTAAAGTCAACACTCCAGACGCGTTTCTGATGCTCCTCAAATTCCATCACGCTTTGGCCGGTATCTGCGTCCCATATGGACACCACCCCAGCATAGGCACTGCTCGCTACGTGTTGCACAATTTGGTGATTCCATGTCAAGCAGCTCAGCTTTGATCCTGCCATCATATGCATCGTCGGGGTACTTTGTTCAGAGCAATCCAGCAATGATGAAAAATTGTACACAGTGATTTGTTTGGAAACTCCGGCAGTAGCGAATGCCGTGTTCGTGGCATTCACTTCAATGCTAGAAATGATGTTTGCAGGGTGAAACAGATTTCCTGGCTTTATTTCTGCCTGAACTTCCAATTTGCTGTATTGAAGGAACTTGGAAAGGATGCCTTTGAATTCGCGTAGTCCATCCGACTCTGCAATCGTTCCAACCCCACGAACGGTGGAAAGGTTTCCTGTTTCTTTTGCACGCAGTCTATTCTCAAAATATGTGCTTTTCAAGTCATCGAAATGAAGGAGCAGGCGTTCCTTCACGACAGCAGTTTCGCTGCCTTCTTCGTTTTGGCTCATAGTCCACAATGTATCCTCCAGCGCCTTTTGTACGTCTTCCAACTCTGCATCGGGTATGGCTTGGCGATTGTTGCTTATTCCACCAGGATGAGGAGCACTTTGATTGGCTGACAAGCGCAGATGCCCTACAAACTGGCCACTGATCGATCTCATGTCCTCTTCCACGTTGCGGAGGTTTTCGTGGATTTCCACAAGCTTTTCTTCCCGTCTACATTTGGAGTATTCCAGGAATTCGAGCAGCAACCGCAGGGCAGCGTCCCTGTCCTCGCGCACCATCCTTTCTTTTTTCTCGTCCATCATTGCCATCAAGGAATCGATCTCCTGCATCGTGATACCATCGTGGTTTACCAGTGCACAGTGCAGCTTTTCTGCGAAGTTCTTTCCGAGGATGTCGGAAGTCTGCTCGAGTTTTTTCAGCAGCTTACCGAGAAGAAAATTTGGGTAAATCTTGTCTCTTGTGACTTTTTTCCTGCAGATTGGACACGTGTTGCTGTGTTTGAGGTGCGTCCATATGCAACGATAGCAGAAGGTGTGCCCGCACTGGGTGAGGAACGGATCCCGGAACACATTCGCGCACACTTGGCATTGGAAATCCGCTTCTGCAACACTCGTTTCTTCGTCCACCTCGTCTTGCTTCCTCGGGACCCTTTCGATGCCTCCGCACTCGCGCTTGTGTGCAGCACGTTTCGGCATGACGCCTCGTCCTGCAACGTCGGTGGTGCTCGTCGACGTCAGAGTTAACTACATGCGAAGTTTACTCGGATTGCTTCGGAATCCTTCGTTTGGGATTTTGCCATGGCGAACTCGACTGGGAAAGGAAACAGACTACGAACGAGGAAGAGAAATGGCTCGGACGGTACACCACCCGCCTCGTACAAGGTAGGAAGGTTTCGTGGGTACAGACATGGAGGTGCCATGGAAGAGGTCAAGGACCAAGGCACGAGGGCCAGGTTCGATGGAAGGGGAACGAGCACACGAATCGGTGTGCTCGGACGGACTGCAGGATCGAGGGGAACAGCGCGGTGGCGTGGGGGTTGGCGACGCGAGGCCGGGTCTTTCCGCGTTCCATCTGCTTCTTCGGGACGCATCTTCTTCGTGCGAGACGAGAGGGAAAGGCTC
>JBBULP010000465.1:0-56499 GCA_038048775.1 Picocystis salinarum | reverse complement strand
AGATGGAACACGTCACGAAGAACAACGTTCATCGAATGGTCCGTCCGTGATTCGATGGTCCTCGCCTGCTACGGGCACGCATGCAAGCACCCCTCCACTGCCCGCCAAAAAAAGTGGCACAGGGGTGTCCCGTGTCACTTGAGTACATCCAAGGGACACAAATAGTGAAGATGGTGGACCCTACCCAAGCACCACGATTGATGCGATGGCTTGGACATTGGGACGAGGATGTGATCACCGAGCACAATTCCACTCGATTCGTGCCACGGAAGTATGGTCAAGCGTGGTTCGGAAGCCTTGGAAGGTACCAAAAGCTTCGTTCCGTCCTTTCCTCCAAACTTTCCCGTCATCTCTTTGGGATAGGAGACATACTTTGTGAAACGGATGCGTCTTGCAAGTGTAGGATCATCCAAGAAAGCTTTCGTGGCTTGGCGCGAGAGACTTTCAAATACCGATTCCTGCGAATGCCATCTATGCAAAAACCTCGGGCCATTGCCTATCATCTTGATATGAACGAGGACAGCCGACGTTTGCGGTCACCACAACCTTGGAAATCTCCTCTACCTTGAGGTATAGATCACACTTTCACGGATCCAACCATCCACGCGTTCTTCTCCCACTCTCTTGCATCCCACTTGTTCCGCAACATTCCAATTCTTGTGTTGTTCAATGCATTCCATCCACCGGCACGTCCATCGTGTCCTCTCTTCCCATTCACAACCCAACGTCCTTCCAAGCGTTGCATCGACACGTGGCGCGTGCGCTTGGACGCAGCATCGCTCGGACGCGCTGCATCGAATCTCAGAAAGGTGTCGAACATGTCGCAGTGCGGACAAGAAGGCCTGGCTGGCGCGCCGCGCAGCGGATACGTGATGGTGGAAGTGTCTCAGGCGTTGGAGGAGGTGCTGTCACGCACATCGACGAAGCCTGCAGTGCGTGTTTCGCTCCAGGAAGTACACATAGGCGACAGGATGGCTTCTGACGTTGTGGCAGAATCGCCACATCCAGATTTCGACGCCTCCATCAAGGATGGATACGCTGTGGTGTCGGAGGACGAAGCCGGCAAGCGTCGCCTCGTCGGCGAAGTGCGCTGTGGACACGTCGTGCGTGTCGAAGAAGGACAAGAGGACGGAGGATTCGTGCTTGGACGTGGAGAGGTGGCTTATGTGACCACTGGTGCGCCGATTCCACCAGGTGCCGACGCGGTGGTGGAGGTCGAATCCACCGTCGACCAAGGCGACGGATACGTGTACATCGCACGAAAGGTAGACAAAGGAAACGACATCCGCAAGAGAGGATCCGACGTACAAGTCGGCGAAACCGTGCTCAGTGCAGGAGACGCACTCGGTGCCGCGGAACTGGCCCTCTTGGCGACGCTTGGCGTGGGACACGTGGACGTACATGCGAAGCCCGTCGTGGCAATTCTGTCGACTGGCGATGAGCTGGTGGAACCCAACACCAATCCACTGCCACGTGGAAAGGTAAGGGACTGCAACCGAGCCATGCTCAAGGCACTGGCACGAAGTGCGGGTGCAAATGTGGTGGATTTGGGGATCGCCGGAGACCATGCTCAAGCGCTGGATGAATTGATGGATGCAGCAGCGAGGGCAGGTGCTGATGCCGTGATCACCTCTGGAGGGGTTTCCATGGGAGACCGGGACCTAGTCAAACCTATGCTTCAGAGGAGAGGAAACATTCACTTTGGTCGTTTGAACATGAAACCGGGCAAACCATGCACTTTCGCAACCGTGGACTTGCCAGCAACTCCAGGAGGCAACTCTAAGCAGGTGTTATGCTTTGGACTGCCAGGAAATCCAGTGAGCAGCTGGGCCACCTTCCATTTATTTGTCCTGCCCATGCTTCGTAAAATGGCTGGATGGTCCAATCCACACCTTCGACGTGTACATGTCAAGCTTGCACATCCTGTGAAGACAGATCCTGTGCGACCAGAATACCAGAGATCTGTACTGGAATGGATGCCGCCATCTGAGGATATGCCATGTGGTGGATTCCTGGCTCGTGGCACGGGGGGACAATCCAGTAGTCGGATTTCTAGTGCAAGATCTGCTAATGCTCTCTTGGAGCTTCCTGCTGCAAAAGGATACATACCTGAGGGTTCCATCGTATCGGCACTCCTGGTAGATGATCTGGGAAGTATGCCTGAGACGGAACATCAACCCATGACCTCCTCTTCAGTGGTTTACCAATAAGAATAGTCTACATGTTCTAATGCCCCTTTATGTGTTGTGAACCTTCTGAATCCTGAAGATGCACTGCTTGTCGCCTTGTGCAAGTGATTCCCCCGATTCGAATTCCAGCCCGTGCTTCTTAGGGTCCAACCAATCAAACCACATCCGATCGACAGAGCAGCAGCAACAGCTCGTAAGCTCCGGTGCTCCTTCTTCGGCAAAGATATCATGATAAAAGCATGAGTGTATGCGCACCTCTGCTGCCTCGTCTGATTTGGAAAATTGAGAATGGAATCCCAACCCGTAGTCCATGAGCATCAGTTCTAATCTTCTTGTGGTGAGCTGATACTTGTCCGTGGAAACGTAGTTGGTGAGCCGGAGTAAAGTTCTCACCATGGGGGAGGTCCGTTCTCCCATCTGTTCTTTGATCACCTCCAGCACTTTGGTTTGGTTTCCTCGGTACCAAGGAAGCAATTTACGGTATGTTGCGAGTGCCAAGCTTGCTGCTTGGAGATGCGTCTTGGCACGCTCGTCCACGGCACGTTCGGCGTGTTTGGTTTCGTACTCGACTCGAGCGTCCTCCACCAACCTTCGCAGCTCCTCCTCCCTTCCATACAGCTCGAGGCGGTCCCTACACCTGGCATCGAGACCACGGAACCACCATTCTCTTGATTTTTCGTCCAGCCAAACACGTGCGCGCGTCGGCAACCAGTGCCGTTCACTGCGCATCGTCGCAGCGACACTTTGCGAGCGTCGGTTAACTCGATCGTGAACTTCGGTTCCGTCAGAGGTTTGTGAGGAAGCATCACAGAGGTTAACTGAGGTTAACTCGAGGGTCGTGGCTTCATGAGAGCCAGGGACCGAGAAGACGACGAAAGCGGAGAAGAAACTCCCTCGGATCCGTCGGTGACGATCGCCCCAACAGCTGCGGCTTAGAAGGAAGCTTTGAAAGGGAAGAGGTCAGGCGTAGACCCGAAGTCTGACCCGGAGGGATGAGCGTGGTCGGTTCGATGGAGAGGTGTTCGAGAACGTGGTTGTGGAACCAAGTAGCGACAACGTCGAAACTCAGGACGCGGTGCGTCAAAGGCAGCTGGTGAGATACCACAAGGTAGAGCGCTTGTATTCATTAGGCCTTGGATGGCAGGAAGAAGTAGCTCACTTTTGCCTCACCCCCACGGCCTTTCCGCCGGTGAGACGAATGGACTCGAAGGAACCGATGGCAACCAGCACAAAACCAACAAGGCCAGAGATGGAATCATCGGATGGCTTCTTGGCCGGATTCTCCTCCAAGTACCTAGAAACAGGTTCTCCTTGAACGCAAGCGGTCGGATTGGCGGCACACACGTTCGCGTCGGCCTTGGATGCGACGAGTCCAGCCAGTCCGGCCACCAATCCAACTGAAGCCGCACGGCGTCCGGAGATCTCGGCACGCTCTGCGGAGCAGCTCACGCGAACGGCACCCTAAGAAGTACGAACGTGGTCCACACGAAACAAAAAACAACGGGACACAAAGCGTCAGCATGGTCGTCCGGTCGACTTTAAGTCATTCCCGTGGCTCGTCGGACGGTTCGTGTCCGACACCGTTTTCGAGCAGCATAGCGCACCTGCACGCGCTTTGCACCCGCCGTGGTGCGCTGCGGCCTTCCGGCACGCAGCTGGGCAGTCTTGGAGGCGACGCAGGTCTGCATGTCGAAGGTGAGAGGTGCGCAACTGCGAAGCGAGCACGAAACAACTGGCGCGCTGCCTCGAGATCCTCTCGAGTAAGATACGGTTTCTCATTGCCATACAGCGACGAGGAGCGGTAAGGACAACTATAGTATTTTCGACATTCCTCTGCGCATTCGGACCCACTTGGACGGTGATCCGCTGGTTGGAGGAGAGCGTTTGCTATCGAGGACGTTGAGCAAAACCAGTCATCCTCGCCGGTATCTGTCTCCAATCTGGATCCGACGTTTGGGGGACCCTGCGCCCCCAGGACCGAAGAAAACAGACCGTGCAGAGGATCGTCGCTCCCCTCACAGCTTGAGAGAAGGATCGAGGATCCTCGACGGGCATTGGCTCTCCTTCCCCGACGCTTCCGGTTGGACCCTTTCTTATCCGATGCAGATTCTCTTCGTCTGGGGTTCACATCCTTTCGACGGACCCGTCCTCGAAGGCCATCCGCACGTGGTGATGGCGACAACCGTTGTGGACCATCGCGACAACGCCATCGAACGTCGAAGGAAACGCGAAAAGCATGCGGATTCCTGGTGGAGTGTCCACCTACATGCGAGGCGCATGCACAGAGGCGAACGACGGCGAGGTATTGAATGTCGCGTGTCTGCAACCATGGCGAAACAGTCGGATTCTCTTGTCAACACACACCAACCCTTGTGTTTATACTCGGTGTGCTTCACCTTGTGAAGCATTGTGCGGATGCTTGGGAAGCCTTGAGCAAATCTTATCATCTATCTAACTCGACCGATGTTGAAATTTGTCATTTGTTTTGGAAACAAGGTGTTGAAAGAACGCGGTGAACAAGCTCTCGTTTGAGTATGGCATGCCTTTAGGGGTCTCCCTTTGGACGCACGATCACTCTTACAAACAGCGCATGCTTGTTAGAGATTTCGCATGACGGGAAGAGTATCGTGCCGTAGAATGAGGTGACCGTCCATTTGTCCATCTCATTGCGAATGCAAAAGTGATGCAACGATGAATATTGTGCGATCCGGCAAGCACCTCCACACGCTGGCCCTGGCGTTTGATGCTAGAAGAAGGACGCCCTTCTTCCACTGTTCCTTGGCGGCAACTCCAACGCGCCGGAACTGCATCCCACCACTCACACGCACGCGAATGCATGGCTTGGCGACCATGCATGCAACGTGTTCGTTGACTCGTTCTCTCGTGGGTCGTCTCGAAGAAAGAATTTCGAGACGTGTTAACATCGTGGAAAACGACGGATCCAAGAGACGTTCTCGGGTGTGGAGGGTGCATCTGGTTTCGGTCCACGCCGCGTGTCGGTAGATTTGGGGGTGTAACTGTACCGTCGAGGGTGTAACGCCGACGGACGGCCATTTCAGGCGCGTCGCGCGCGTCGCACGCGCGCACGGCGACCTTCTGCGGCCTTGCATGGCCATCTGAAGGTGCCATGCCACTTTGGAAGGAGAGTCCAAGGGAGGAAGACTCGCCAGAAAGCAGTCGATCGACGCAAGAGGCGACGGTAGGGAAGCGAACAGGCTTGTGGACCACGTTGGAAAACTGCATCGTGCGTCCGCCACGCGCACTGTATGACACGAACGATCTCCTGGGAGGCAAAAATGGCAGGTTCCGACTGAAAGGACAGAGGTACATGCGGAAGGACTTCCAATTACGCAACAAAGACGGACACTTGCTGCAATGCAGCCACTATCGTCGGGAACCGGAGCCGAATGAGAAGCTGCCGTGCGTCTTGTACCTGCACTCGAACTCTGGATCGAGATGCTGTGCGGCGGAAGCCGCACTCGTGATCCTGCCGATGCAATGCACCCTTTTGGCGTTCGATTTTGCCGGGTCTGGGATGTCCGAAGGAGAATTTGTGACTTTGGGTGCAAGGGAAGTGGAAGATGTAGAAGTGGTAGTGCAGCACCTGAGAGACAATGACATGGCCAAGGTCATAGGCTTGTGGGGGAGGTCGATGGGAGCAGTAACATGCATGCTCTATGCAGAGAGGGATCCAAGCATTGCAGGTATGGTGGTAGACAGCCCGTTCTCCAGGTTGACAGACCTCATGGTGGAGATATGCAGCACGCAGCAGATGCGTCTGCCCAAATTCATGGCCAAACTAGGTGTGAAGATGCTTAAGAAGTCGATCAAAAAACGAACAAAATTAAACATTGGTGCTGTAGATCCCCTGTCCAAGGTGGGCTCTTCCTTCGTTCCCGTGCTCTTTGGCCATGGCCAGGGGGACGACTTCATTCCCAAGCACCATTCGGAGAGGCTTTACGAAGGGTACGCAGGAGACAAAAACCTGATCATATTTGATGGAGGGCATAATAGTGTCAGGCCGTTTTTCTTCTATGATTCTGTCTCGATCTTCTTCATGAATGTTTTCGAAGCAAGAGACAAAGTGCACACCCTAGACTCATCTCAGAGTTTATATGACTCAGGAAGTTGGAGGGCAGATGCCGAGCAAATAGGACTTCACACCAGTGAAGCAGAAGAGCGGCTACTGCGCTTGTTGCATTCGAGTCAGGTCGCTAGCTATCACGAAGGTTTTCTCTCTCCTGCGGAACTTGTCAATGGAGGTGGAGCCAGTGATGATTTAGAGAATAGCAGCACATCTGATCAAGACCTGGAGTCAGAGCTTGTGCAGCAGGCTATTGCTCAGTCATTACGCGAGATGACTTGACGTGTCCACTAGCTGCTGTTCATAATGCTTCATAGGAGCTATGCAATTGAGAATAAATTTGTTTTTACAACAACAGCAGGCTAACCAAAAGCCAGCGCGGCCCTGCGAACTTCCGTCCAAAATTGTACAACCGAGTGATTGGTCCTATCACTATCATCGGTGAATGAGCAATGCTGCCCTCAATTTATTTGACTAACCCATTTCCTTGGGAGTCACTAGGGGTGGCATATCCACTCCCCATGACAATAAAATCACGCAGTGTGATGATGCAAAGTGAGTCCAGAGGAATGTCGCTGGGGTGGTTCCCGAAAGGTTCCTGAATTTCAGCTGCATTAACCTCAATCCCCACCACAGCAAAGCAGAGTAGCAGATGCACGGGTAGCACAGCAAGCGGCGGTATGTACTTGTAAAGGGAAAATGGCAGCAATCCCATGTAAATGTAGAGGATTCTTCTGAGATGCACCAAGTAGCTTCCTGGGATAGGGTTTTTGTAGATCAATTCGCATGCCTCCACCGCTTCCATCATCTTCACAATTTCCATTTGCACATCCGCAAGGAGTTGTCCGGAGACGTTCCCATTCCCTACCTCATTCTTCACCAAGGCTTCAATCTTACTGATGCAATAGTAGATTCTATGCATCCTGTGCAGCTTCATCATCTTTTCCACTTCCTCCCCGTCTGCAAAGAGCTTCTGAAGTGCCTCCTTGCATAGAAGCTCGTTGGGTCGAAGCGAGAAGCGGAAGGCAAGCAGGAATGCTGCCGTCCACCTTTGGACTCGAACACTCATCTCTCCCAAATCGGCCATCCACACGGACGCCAGTCGGCACATGTTCTTCGTGCAGCTGAGTATGGCGTGTACCTTGGCCAGTCCGCTGTACCAGGTATCGTAAGCGTTGTTGGATCGGAACACCAGCAGGAATCCAACGGGGACACCCAGCAGGCTCACGGGCAATGCATCCAACATCAGGCGTTGGTCTGGGTGTCCTTGGTTCCATTCCACGAGGAAGAGGCAAAGTCCCAAAGAGGTGACGAGCACCGACCATGCGAAAGGGACGTCCTTCCACGCACGAAACGTGGCCGCAACATCCATGACGCTGGCCACGCGCTGCATTTGTTCCCATTTCTCCACAAACGCTCGTTGGACGTGCTCGGCGTTGCCGATGCCACGCGATTCGCTTTGGGATCGCTTCTTTCCGGCAAGTTGCACAGCTTGCAGGCGCACAGCACGGTTTCGTTCCATACTTCGATCGCGCAGTAGTGTTTCCACGCGCTCGAGGTCGTGGAAGAGGCCTGTTTCAGCGCAACACCGCGTCGGGATCCTCGCACGTGAGCCAGGTGCGCAGCCGCGAAGCATTCGCACGTCCCACGCGACGGGAAGCGCCGCCTTCTCCGTGTCGAAGCTCCGCGACTTCTCCCAAGCCGCTCTCCCACGCGTCGCCATCGCCTTGGACGTGGCCATGTTTCTGCGGTCCACCATCCACTGTGGAAGGTGTGGCAGCATGAGCCCATTCCAGCAATGCACCCAAATGGTTGTAATGGAGTGCAATCGCATAGGCGTCTTGTGGACCCAAACGAGGCAGCTGGTGCAACACACGGAGAAAAACACTGCTGTCGTCCAAGCACGGCGCATGCAGGCGCGGACGGACGGTGGAAGAGGTCGTGAGATGGGATCCCTCCATGTCAGAAGCGGACGCAGGCTGACTCTGGGATTGGAGTTCCAGCAACCGCTGCTGATCAACCGTGGAAAGGAGCTTGGAACCACCCGCCACGTCCAAGAAGTCCTTCTTCTTCCAATATGGCTGCTTGGCCAAGGACAAGTGGGTCTGTCCGATGCACTCTGCCACTTCACACGAGTCACGCACGCAACGGTACATCACACCACCTGCATGCACCGTCAAATCAACCAACGCGTCTTCGTACTTGTCCCGCACAAACAGATCCCCTGCAGACCGACCGTCGGTGATCCGTCTGTATCCTTCCCTCTCCCTCTTGCGCAACAGCGCTTCGAGACCCTCCACCACCAAAAGCAAAGAAGACCCTGGCTGACCCTTGCAGCAACAATCCAGCAACGTAGTAAGTGCTGGATCCTTGTCGACTTCCTCGGAGAACTCCTCGGCCTTCATGACGACCACCAAGTATCGGACCCGTTCTTCTGACCCTTGCTGTCCTGGCCCCTCCTCTTCCCCGAATTTTCGAGGGGCGTGCCGTCTCCACACCACGCAACGATACGGAGCCATTTCTGGGATTGGTTCGATCCGATACAGGAGCTTCTTCTCTTGGAGATATCGCATGGTCTGCCAACCGTAAGCATGCGAGGCCAACGTTTGATCCAACACTGCAGTCAGCTCTGCTTCCTTGTAGTACCCGTTGGCCCTTTTCTTGGCTTCTCTCGCTGCCAATCGCTCTGCCCTCATCTTTTCCTTCTTCTCTTCCTTCTCTTTGGCTTTTTTCGCTTTGGCATCCAACTTTTCTTGTTCGGTCTCCGATCGCCCACGTTTGGGAGCTGAACTCGTCTTCCCATGCGATTGTTCGGCTTTTGCCTTCTCCTTGCGTTCTTCGAGGTAGTTCTCGATGTCTTCCAAGTTCTGTAACGTCGCTCCTGGATGCGCTTCTGCCCTGTCCTGCTTCCGACGCCTTTCAAACAAGGCGCGCACTTCCTCGTCCTCCTCCAAGCTGTCGGAATCGCAGGCCACCACGGCCGTGGTCGCAGCAGGCGTCGGACTTTCGACGTCGCTGTCGATGCAGATCACCGCTTGCGTCTTCCCAGGCGGCGACGTGAGGTCCACCACTTCGTGTTCCGCCATCGCCGTCGCTTCACGGCCATGTCGGTCGTCCATCGCCACGTCGCACACGTCGGTTCACACCCCCTCGTCCGCGCCCAACCCCAACAATTGGGAACGCCTGAAAGGGGAACCCGCCCCTTTCAAAGGGAACACCTGCCGGACAGACCCGGGTGAGAAAGTCCCATGCGGAGAGTTTCTTCTCTGGAGGAAGGGAAGCGAGAAGAAACGCCGTCCGACGACAAGGATGCAAGCCAATGGCCAGGGTGGACGCAACGCCTCGGCCGTGTCGCATGCACGCCAACGCGTACGTGGTGCATGGTCCATGCGTGTATCCGTACACGCGGAGGAAGCGAGATGCCACCTTTCACTCTTGCCTCCCATCCGGTCGTCTCCCGGAACCGCGAAAGCTTTACGCAAATGTTCCCAATCGCTCGTCTCCTTTTGACATTTCCTAGGTGCAACGGAGAACAAGCCCTTTCACAAGCAAGTCGAGAAGGCTGGTTTCGGAAGCTCGTCTCTATGCGCCAAGGGTAGCGGACGGATCAGTTGGTAGTTTTCGGTCACTATTTCCTAGTGCACATCGCACGCGTTGACTAGGCATGCGCGTAAGATTTGTTTCGCATCGGAGATGTCATGCATTCCAATGGTTCCACATGGATTGCCACCACTTGTACTTGTCGGAAGTTGCCGATCCCATTGCGTTAGTGGAAGCACGTACTCAGACGCTCACTTTCCTTTCAAAATCATGAAAATGGAAAAATGGAAACCGTGCGAAGTTCCCTTTCTTGTTCGATGGAGAAGATAATGCAATCCTTGTAGAGGTTACTTTTTTATTCTAATGGTTTGCATGGCGAATGGTTTGTAGAATCGTCTCGTGGAACGGATGTGTCTCAACACGTGAAGGTTTGTGGAACCCAACGCAAGCGACTATCCTCCATCAAGGCCAACTTATTTCATCCTAAGACACCTTCGCGCAACCTTGTTACGTGCACGCATGGTATACAGATGAACCTCGTCTCCCGGTGGTATGAATGCACACTCCTTGTTTTTATTTTACCTCTTGCTTTGGAGAATATGCATCGAGGGGGTGCCCGTTTGCATGGAGGACAACTTCCTCCAAGGCACACGAAGGGCTCTCCAAAGCGCAATTTTTCGATGCTTTGGAAGGAAGAGTGTGTGCTCTGAATCGAATCGAGCTCTGTTTTAGCAACGAAGAATTCGGCGTCACACGAAGGCGTTGGAAGCATTGCGTCGCGTGCGTTCCTTTGGGGCACGGCATCTTCGCTCGCGTTTGCATCCATATGTTCGAGTCGGGGTGGTTGCCCTCTCCCTCTTCTCTTTCCCCTCTCTTGTGGCAGAGGCTCCCACGTCCCATCAACGGCCAAGTCCGCCACCACGTCGATGCGACGCGTCTCACGTGCATGCCTTTTACGTGGATGGTCCATGTCGTGTTCCTCGTTTTCGTGTCGAGCACCTCGACAAGCCACGTGTAGGCCCGAAACGAGGGTGGTGTTCCCGGTCAACCGTCCAACGAAACCCGATTGAGTCCGGGTTCAATTGGAGGGTTGACCGGGAACCGGAGCCGAGGAAGGACCGACACGAAGCTGACGAAGAGTTGTGACAACGACGTGGTTGGGATGAACGTGCGCTTTCGCGACGCAGCAGGAGGCGAAGACGTGGGACCGTGTGCGTTTCGAGACGATGCGAAGGTGGTGGATCTCAAACAAGCACTCGTGGAAGAGATGTGTGCCAAGAAAGGTGCGTGGAGATCGACGAGCGGTGGATGTCCAGCCACGGCACCTGGACCAAGACGTATAGCGAAGACGTAGGGGAGACCGTGCTGACCTGGAAAGTGCGACAGGCGAAGGATACGTGGCACCGAGAAAGGACGAGTTGAAGCTCATCATGGCGGGAAGGGTTTTGGAAGACGGACAAACCGTACGAGGTGAGCCTACGACGTCGAACGAAGACCACGAACGAAGAACGATACCGTCGAAGGACCGGTGAGCTGACACCGTGTCGTGGGTGGCAACGTAGATCTTCGTACCAAAGTGATCGATGGGTACACCTTGGATGTCGTCACCATGCACTTTGTGTTACGACCTTCGAAGACGAATGGATCACGAAGGAGGAAGAAGGTAGACACCGCAAACGGTTGTCGCTGTGCAATCGCCTGAGGGCTGGGACAAGGGGGGTGCATTCGGGGAAGAAACAAAAGTCCCTCCTACAAGGAAGACATAATATTGCAAATAAATCGCTGCACGTAGATCAGCCTGCACTCTCGTGTCTTCACAGGGGAGAATCACCAATCTATTCCTTTTTCAGATGCACAGAGTTGGCCCTCTTCTCCAACCTGCGACCGAAAAACTTGAGCACCTCGTCCAACAAAATCACTGGAAGGGAGAAGAGCAGCACCAACTTCCACTCATCCCAACTGAGGGGCACAATGTTGAATATACTCGCCAGCACGGGGATGTAAAGGACCAAGAAATGAAGGAAGAAGGAAAAGGCAATGGCCACCAACAACCAAGGGTTCACCCAAGGAGGCATCTCGACCAAGCTCCCATCCTCCGACAATGCATTGAGGGCATTGAACATCTCGATCGAAACAAGCACTGTCAAGGAAAGTGTAGATGCCTTGGCTTTCCCGCGAGTGAAATATTCACAGTTATCATTCCCATAAAAAGTGAACTCCGTGCTACCAGCGGTGTACGGTGCAGGAGCAAATCCAACCCAGTCCTCACATTGCTGCCAGTGAGTCAATTGGTACCAGGTTATTGTCGAATGTCCATCTTTGGACAAGTCAATGCCCATGAAATTATCACACAAGTACCAAACGGCAAAAATGGCCACCGTTGCAGCCCCTACATAAACTCCGACAACCATGTAGCGGAATAGCACCCAGCCGTTAATGAGTGCCTCCTTGGGGCTACGCGGCGGTTTTTTCATCACATCATTTTCTGGTGGATTGAATCCAAGTGCAGTGGCAGGAGGTCCATCCGTTACCAGATTGACCCAAAGTAGCTGGACAGGAATGAGCCCTTCTGGCATTCCCAAGGCAGCTGTTAAAAAGATACTCACAACCTCACCAATGTTAGATGAGATCATGTATCTGATGAAGGCCTTCATGTTGTTAAAGATACCCCTTCCTTCTGCCACAGCTGTTACAATGGTGCTGAAGTTGTCATCTGCAAGGATCATGTCACTTGCATCTTTGGCAACTTCCGTGCCAGATATACCCATCGCCACTCCAATATCTGCCAACTTCAGCGCTGGAGCATCATTCACACCGTCTCCCGTCATGGCAACTACTTCTCCGCAGCTCTTGAGCATACGTACAATGTCTTGCTTGTGCTTGGGTTCAGCCCTGGAGAACACCAGCCCACCCTGGCCAGACAGAAGATTGATCTGATCCTTTGTGGACATCCTCACAAACTCTGAACATGTCACAGACTTAGTTTCAACTTCTTGGTCACTGTCTAATATTCCAATGTTCTTTGCAACTGCTTCAGCAGTGTTTTTATTGTCACCGGTAATCATCATCACACGAATACCTGCCGATTTGCATTCCATAATGCTTTTCGAAACTTCTGGACGAGGGGGGTCTTTGATGCCAACCAATCCTACAAACGTCAAACCATCCTCCAGCTTCTCATAGTTTGAAGGGTCAAGTAATAGTTTATGAGATGGATGGGTAGACCCGTCATAGTGCTTCAGCTCCTCCAAATCGTTACCTTCTTTGTACGCAAATGCCAAAACTCTTAGAGCTTCTGTAGTCATTCCCTTCACTTCCAACAGAATTGCTGATCTGCCTCGAGCAGTCAATGGCACAACCGAGCCATCTGCTAGAACAATCTCTGAACATCTGTCCAAAACCATTTCGGGTGCTCCCTTGACAAGAAGCTCGTTTGCATTGCCATGCATCTTTACCAAAACGCTCATTGATTTCCTGTGACGATCGAATTCTAGAGTTGCAAGTTTGGTGTATTTTTTCTTCCAAAAAGCAGAAGCAGCCTGTACCATTGATTCAGGATGCGCTTCTCTCTTCCTGAGAATTTCATCCTGTATCAGGCGATCTGGCACACCAATTTTTTCTGAAAGGACTTTCAATGCTACTTCTGTGGCTGCACCAACTGCTCGATATTTGCCACCAACCAGTTCAATGTCAGACTCATTGCACAGTGAACAAATTTTCGCCAGCGTTTGCATTGGCACATCCAGCTTGTTTGGAAGGTTTACAACACCCCCATCCTGGGCCTCTGGACTATATGTGGTACCCTGAATGTGGTAAGTAGCAAGTTTCCCCTCTGCGGTCCCCGAAACTGACATGTACGTTGCAGACATCTGGTTGGTGGTTAGTGTGCCAGTTTTGTCTGAGCATATGACAGTTGTGCATCCCAGTGTCTCTACTGATGGAAGCCTGCGCACAATTGCATTTTCTTGGGCCATCTTGCGTGTTCCCAGGGCAAGACAGGTTGTGATGACAGCAGGAAGTCCTTCAGGTATTGCAGCAACAGCCAGGGCTACTGCGATTTTAAAGTAGTAGGTACACCTCCCCAAAGAAAAGGAGATGGAGGATGGCAGAACACCGACAGAATCAAAATTGAACTGCAGAAAGTGATGATAGTTGATCAGCCACACCAGAAGACAGATAACTCCAATGATTTTCGTCAGAAGGTCACCAAACTCGTCTAGCTTCTGCTTCAAGGGCGTATCGCTATCTTCCTCAGAAGCTGAGGTAATGGACGCTTGGATCTTCCCAATTTCAGTGTTCATTCCAATCCCAGTGACAATAGCAGTGCATTTTCCATTGGCAATGGCCGTTCCAGAGAACAGGGTGTTCTCCTTATCCTGCAACGCCAAATCCTCCCCGGCTACTGGTTCGACGATCTTCTGCACTGCAACAGACTCTCCTGTCAAGGACGATTGTTCCACCCGCAGAGTTGCTGTCTTCATAATAAGGACCCTTGAATCAGCCGGTACCTTATCACCGACAGCAAGCTCCACAATATCCCCGGGGACAAGCTCTTTGGAGGGTAGGTCAGAATGTAACTTCCCATTTCGGATGCATTTAGCCGTTTCACTCTGCAGCTCCTTCAGAGATTCCAACGCGGATTCGGCGTTGGATTCTTGCCACACTCCTACGAATGCGTTCACGATCAGGATCAGAAGGATGACGAAGGGCTCGATGAAGGCCCTCAAACCCTCGTCCTCGTCCGGTTCCTCTAGATACGCCAGCACGAACGAAACCCCGGCAGCTAAGAGCAAGATCTATCGTGTCCACAAGCAGAGCACATTCATCCATCGTTTCCGATACAGACACGCAACGGGTCCGTTTCAATCGACAAGGACGTGTTCGACGGAGTGCAACGTGTACGCGTGTCAGCTTGCATCACCTCATCTCCCGTTCGCCTCGTTCGATCCCAGTCCATCGCCTTTCCTTTTCGCTCTCGATCGCTTCCTTCTCTTACCCTCACGAGTGCATCTTCAAACTGTTCGAGGATGAGTTTCCAGAGCGGTTTCTTCTCTTCCTTTTCGAGCTCGTTCCATCCGAAGATTTCCCGCCTTCGCTGCACTTCCGCGTCGCCAAGTCCCTGTTCCACGTCGCTTTTCCAGTGTTCCAGGACCTCGTCTCCTGTCCTCGTCCACGCACAGAACGTGTCGGACGCCATGAACGACGTACGTGAGCGAAGCACGCGCGCTTCTCCTGCTTGGCGTCGACGTGAAAATGGTCACCGAAGCAGGACCAAAGCAGGATCGCCTGCCTCCCATCCCACCGAAGAGGTTAACTCGTGCGAAAACAACGAGGACCGCGGCCATCTGGCAAGGCCCACGCGGCGCGACCAATAGGAGATCGCCGTGTGGCAGATCGGGGCGATCGGACGGTGGGAATGGGACCTGATGTGCGATGGACCAATCGGAGGCGAGGAATAGGGAGCGGGTCGGCGGAACAGGCTGGAAAGAAGGATCCAACGGCGCAGGCTGCGGTCCAAACGACGAGACGAGCTTTGGCTCTTCGGTCGACGCAACATGTGCACGTCCATGTGCGCATCGATCATGCCGCGGTACCATAGCCTCGCCCCGTGAGAACAAATGTTCAAGCCTGTACAATCGACATTTCATTGCTTGCCAACACCCATTGAGCGCGGGAATTAATGGGACGGTACCGACACGCCCACTGTTCGCTTCGGTCCAATATCGTACACGCATCTGCGGTGTTTCGTTGCCAACTCCCAGACTTGCAGCTATAGTTGGAAGGCTCGCCACTGCATCATCCATTCCGTTCCCATCCGATCCGATCCGTGCAGCAATGGCCTTCCTACCACGTCGGTCGTGCGTACGTTACATTCTCTCGTCGTGCGGTTGCCGGGCCACTGAACGGCAGGTGCGGCACACGCTCATCCGCGATGCATCTGAACCGTGCACCGCCATTGGCCTGGACCGCCATGTCCATCGACGGACGCGAATGGCGCACTTAAGGAACCATTGCGTTCGAAAGGAGTTTCTTCTCCATCCCGGGTTCACGGATCCAGAGAAGAAACTCTCTGAGTTATATGGGTGAGACGACCGACATCGTGGGATCGAAACGACGTCGAGGATTGGCATGGCGGCGCACACACGTCCAGATTTGTCGAACGTGAGGCCAAAGGAGAAGCCCACCTTCCAGGAAGATCTTCTGGAAGATGAAGTGGAACCGACAGAGGAACTGGACGGGCCGAAGCGAACGGAATTGGATCCCTTGGCGAAAGACGAAGCCTTTGTCGTCGAAAGGGTGCTCTCACACCAGCAGTGCGATGATTTGGTGAAACGTGTCGAAGCATTGGGACTCAGCTTCTGGAACCTGGAGGATCCGTGCACGAACTTTCGGAATGCATTTACTGTCGAAGTCAAGAGCCAGAAACTCGCCAACTTGCTCTGGGATCGACTGCGGCACCTGGTCCCAGAGCGCCTTTCCCTCCAACCCGAATCGCCGCTATGGGAACGTGGGATGGAAGGGGAATGGGAAGCTTGTGGTGTCCATGAAGACTTTTTATTTGCCAAGTATTACCCTGGGGGTCATTTTAGCCCCCATACGGACGGTTGTACCGTGGTGGACCTCGATCGTAGGAGTCTATACACTGCACTCGTATACTTGTGCGACTGTCCGCAAGGAGGTGCAACCAGACTCCTGCGTGCCAAACATTTAGATCAAATAGATGAGAATCTACTAAAGCAATGTGCATCCAAAGAAAAACAAGTTGAAACTGAGGCGCATGAGCAAGACTTTGAGCTGGACAACCAGGGACGCTACCGTTGGCCAGAGGAGTGTGTGGTCACCAAAGCCGTAGCAAGAAAGGGGGACACGCTGGTCTTCCGTCAAGATATGCCACATGAAGGGGAACCGGTCGGGGAAGGGTGCGTCAAATTTATCATTCGCACGGACATCATGTATCGCCGTGTGAATCCAGTGCTGGTTGACGAGAAGGATAAAAGGGCCTACAGGATTTTCAAGGAGGCAGAAATGTTGGAACTCGAAGGCAATGCAATGGAAGCGGCAAAGCTCTTCCGTCAATGCGTAAAACTCAGCCCAGCACTGGCTTGCATCTATGGTATGTAGCCTCCATTCCCACAATAAGTCGAACACTTGGCATGAATGGTGCACGTTTTAGTTGCCTGGGAGTACAATCTCGTGGACGACAACGAATTTGCATATTTATTTGCTCCCTTCTGCTACTGGAATGTCAACAGGAAGGCCTTTCTTATTGAACATTTTCTTGAAGGGCAAGAAGTCAATGCCCATCATGAAGGGTTGGAGTACTTCTGGCACTCTAATGCCATCAGGGGTCTGATAATTCTCAAGCACGCAGCACAAAGTTCTCTCAGTGGCAGTCAATGTTGAATTCAGCATGTGCACATACACCTTGTCCTGGTTGGTAGGAGACTTGCCAGCTCTCAATCGGATTTCGAGCCTGCGTGACTGATAGTCTGTGCAGTTGGAGCATGAAACCAGTTCACGGTATGTTTTGGAAGCTGGGAACCATGCCTCTACATCATACTTCTTGGCAGCAGCATTATTCAACTCACCAGATACAATATTCACCACTCGATAGGGCAGGCCCAGTGCTGCTAGGAATTCTTCCGAGTTCTTGAGCATTTCTTCTTGCATTTCCCAAGACTTGTTGTCTTCTGGACTGGTGATGCAGAACTGCTCCACTTTCTCAAACTGGTGAACCCGGAAGATACCGAGAGTGTCTCTCCCGTGAGAGCCAGCCTCTTTCCTAAAACATGTGGAGTATCCACAGTAGCGCATTGGAAGGTCCTTGGGTTCGATCCACTGCTTGCGATGCAATGTGCACAGCGTCTGCTCTGCTGTGGCGATCAAGTATTTGTCTTCCCCTTCTCCGGTCACCTTATACAATTCTTCATCGAACTGTTCTAGCTGTGCGCACTCTGCCATCACATCTTTCCTCATGAAGAAGGGCGTGTGCACTGGTGTGTACTGCTTTCTGTACAGAAACTGCATGCCAAAGTTAATCAGGGCTTGGTTCAGCAGTACTCCCGCTCCAATCAAATAGTATCCTCTTCCACCAGCTACGCTCTGTCCCTGTTCAAGGTTTACGATGTCCAGCAGCTGCACCAGGTCCACGTGGTTGTAGAGTCCTTCTTCCATTCGTCGTTGGCCAATCTCCCGCAGCACCTCGTTGAAGTCTTCGTCATCATGAACTGGGACGGTGCTGTGCACGAGATTTCCAATCGGCAAAATGGCCCGGTCTCTGGCTGCGGCGGCTTCTTTCTCCTTGTCTTCGAGTTCTTTGATCTGTCCCTTGAGTTCGGCCACTTGAGCGATGAGTTCAGAGGCATCTTCTTTGGCGATCTTCTTTTTCGCCACTTCCTTGTTGAGGCTGTTGAATTGCTTCTTCACTTGGTCCAGCTTGAACCTTTCGTCTCTCCATTGTCGATCAAGTGCGATGACTTGATCCACTGCTTCCACAGGTTTGAACCTTCTCCTTTGGGACTCTCGGATGGCTTCTGGATCGCCTCCTTTCTCTGCATTGCATCGCCTTTGTCAGCCACCGTTTCCGTTCCACAGTCCTTCCGCGTCGTCCTGGCTGTTCTCTTCTTACCTTCGCGGAACAAGTTGATGTCCAACATCGCGTTTGCAGCCTCGAAAGGCGGCGAAGCGTCGGTGTTGCGCACCGTCGATCCACACCCACCCACCGCCGCCAGTCCCCCATCGATACCTCGACGGATGATTGCGATGGTACCGATCGATATCGAGTGGAAGATCGCGATGGTGGTCGGACCGGAAGGATTCCCTTTCAAGGGTTCCCAATCGTCCAATTAAGGATCGAGGTTCGAACCCGACTGGAAACCTTTGGGAAAGGAATTGGGACGACACTCGTGGATGCGAAGGAAGCGCGGAACACTGGCGAAAGGAAGCGAGCAGAGACCGCCGGATGCGCAAGCACGTCCGTTCTTGGCACGAAGAACGCAGTGGTGCACGAATGCATCCCACGAACGCCGAATCACCCAGTCCATCGTGTCGAAAGTTCGCCTGGAAGCATCGATCCGTGGCGCATCGGGTTCTCCTCTCGTGGTGGACCATCGTGGAGAAGAAACTCTCGAGGGAGCCAAAAGAGGTTGTTAACTCGAAGGTGTTCACCGACGTTTCGACCGACGGCGGCCATGTCGGATGGCGGAGAAATGCTGCTCACTGCTTCCTTAGAGGAGCTTCCCGTGCACGCCTGGGACCTGAACAACGGAAGCTTGATGCAGTCGTATCGATCTGCTGCGTCTCCTCGAAACGGCACATGCTTGGTGGGTACAGAACTGCTCGTGTCGGCACGACCCGACAAGAAAATGGTGCAGGTGTGGACGTGGTCCAAAGACACGGTGCATTGCAAAAGCTTCACGACAGAACCAATACAAGTGGTCGAATGCAGCCATAGAGGGAATTGTTTAGTCGGGGGTGGCAAGTCGGGATGCGTCCATGCCTGGCATATCCCGACCGGAAGGCTCATCCGCTTGTGGAATGCACACTTCAAAGCTGTTTCTGCGTTGGCTTTTAGCAAAGACGATGCGCTACTAATCACCGGAGGAGAGGATGGATTGGTCTATGTATGGAACCTGATGGAAGTGCTCGATGTTTGCAGTGTGGCTGATGCAGCTGGAAATATCCCATCCAATGCGAAGCCTCTCCACAGCTGGTCCCAACACACCCTGCCAGTCACGAGTATTGCGGTCGGAATCGAAGGGGATCTTTCTTTAGTTGCAACTGCATCCCTTGATCAGACAGTGAATTTGTGGTCGCTCGTAGATGGTTCGCACATGTGCACAATTTCATTTCCCACCGCACTACTTTGTGTGGTTTTCGATCCTCTGGACCAAGCAATTTATGCAGCAGGAGTAGATTCTGCCATTTATGAACACTGTTTGGTGCCGAGACATTCTAACCAGACAAGCACGTCATCTGTTGAAACTTCTAATGATGCAATGGTACTGAAAGGGCATTCTGATTCAGTGAATTGTCTTTGCTTTAATGAGGATGGATCACTCCTGATTTCGGGTTCCAACGACGGCCATGCACTGGTGTGGGATATATATAGCAAACAATGTATCCGCCGTATGCAGCACTCAAAGCCCATAACTTGTATTGATGTTTTGAGCAAGCCCAAAGGCATACTGCTGCGTGGTCAACGTCCCGCCAAAAAGGGTTCAAAGGAAGGAAGTTTGCCATGGATAACCCTGCAAAAGTATGCACAATGGAAGCAGGAGGAACTTCCAAGTGCAGATGCTGACTTGGATTCTGTGCACGATCTGTTTCAGCCTGCGTCTCTGGGGGGGAAGAAAAGCAATAAAAAGAACAAGAAAGCAAGAAAAGGTGAAGAGGGGGAGAGAGGTGCAGATTAGCAACAAATGGCAAGTTGCTAACTACAGCATCGGTATTCACACGGGAGGATGATTGTAGCTGGAGATTCTACTTTGGTGAGCTTCAGATGCGCATGAACCCATGAAATCCTTCGTGGCCTGTGTCGAGGTATGTACAGAACGCCTGGCACATGCACAATGCCTCCGTTTATTTGGGGTAGCTTGAATGGTTTCACAGCCAAGCTTCCATTCGAAGAGTTTAATGCCGTTGGAATAGATTTTTGGTAGATGAGTCGTGCAGGACGATTCGTGCTTCTTGTGCAGCTTTGTCTCCACAGCATCGACCTGCAACTGTGGCTTGGCGATGGTCTCCCTCCGCCAACTCCCACTGCTTCCGTCTCCCCATATGCAGATGCTTGCACGTCTCGAAGGCGTTCAGCGTGTCGTACATCGGGACGGGCGTTCCTCCCATTGACCAATTACCCGCACATGGACGGTTGCCGGGTTCCGTACGTACGGCTGACGTGGCGGGATCGCGCATGCCTTCCGTCGACCGGACCCTCGCCAGATTCCTTTCCATGTGGAAGTTCGGTATGTGGAGTTTTCCATCGTTCTGGGGTCATGGGAAACCACTCTGGCTCAAACCCTTTCTCCCCCGGTGTCCACTGGGTCGACCCGCCCCGGTCTATCCCAGGGGAGGATTTCAGACGCTGTTTCCGGGGCAGGGTCGCACGTCCGAACGGATATGCCCCGGGGCGTACGAGAGAAGCGGACAGGGTCGGAGCCACCGTGGATCCGACATGCGGGGTGGGGTGCGCATTCTCAAATCAGCCCCACTTGACGTGGGAATCGCACGTACGGAAGGAAGCGTCGATGCAGCAGGCGCCAACCGCGCTTCGTTCCCAGCAGCTTCCTCTCGTGCGCTTCGACGCCCACGGTTCGCAGATGGGCGGACAGCCGCACGGACGTCCCCATCGCCGGCACGCGTCTGCTGCGTCGCTGCGAACGGACGTCGATCGTCTTCCACACCGATAATTTCGAGCCAGGGTCGTTCGCTTCATCACGTTCATGCTTCTTCCATCCTCCCTCTCCCACGTCATCCCCACCATCGATGCATCGAACAACTCCTCTCCACCGTCGATGCATCGAACAACTCCTCTCCACCGTCGATGCGGATGCTACAGCCATGTGGGACCTGGACCTGCCCCGGATTTGCCTGGGGTTTCTCCCTCCTCGCCCACCTTCCCGCGTGACCATCTCCACCGTCCCTTCCACCCGCTCGATGCGGGATCGAACGTCCTCGACCGTCCGATGGATCCTCTCGGACCCTCCGACTTAACCCTCGCCGGTTAAGTTGGTGGGAGACGAGGTACCATCGAGGGAAGTTCGACAGCGACGGACGTGCGACAAGACGCGCTCGCGACGCTTGCAGACGCGCCTCGAGCACGAGATGGCGAACCCATGGAACGGAGAGGGACCCAGTGCACCACCGCTACGCGTGCCTTCGCTGTGTCGACCCCGCGGAGGAGCAGACGAGCTCTTGGATCTGGATCCAGCCACCAACTTTTTTTCCAGAGAAGACTTGCTGTTCATCGACAACGTGCTCAGCGAAACGCACGTGCATGGGGAACCAGCAGCGCTCAACAGCACCAGCGTAGATTCCGGGGACATTTCGCACCTGGACGTGGAAGACAAAGCCATGCGACGAAAAATACAGAACCGCCTCTCCTCGGCCAGGTTTCGAGCCAAACAAAAGGCACGCGAAAAAGAAGTAGGACTCCTGCGAGATCAAGTGGCAGAGCTCGAACAAGAAGTTAAACGATTGGAGTCGCTCGTGTTCACCCTCGAGTCGCAGCTCCTCGTCACGGAAGAAGCTGCCCAGCAGACCACCATCGAATGGGTGCTTTCGAAGTTCAGGCTCCGAAGAAAAGTGAAATTCATCACGTACAGTAGAACGGTCAAGGCGTGGATAGATCTCTGGGAATCGGTGAAATCGAGATAACGGCTATGCAAGGGGAGGACAGTTCCAGGCCCTAGGGGGACTGGAGCCGGTAGACTAGAACTTTTTGTCACACCCTGTATCCAAAAGGGTAGCAATTACACGACACGACCAAATGACAGCATCTTATTTCGAATCGGCAATGAAAGGGTCGACCCACAAACAAATTAGAAATCAGCATGGTCTGGCCACCTCGGCAGAGGTATGGACTCGCGGATGTTCTCCAAACCTGTAGTAAAGAGAACCAACCGCTCAAACCCTAGTCCAAATCCCGCATGCGGTACCGTACCATAGCGGCGCAAATCCAAATACCACTGGTAGGGATCTTCTGGCAATCCACATTCTTTCAACCTTCTCTCCAAAACATCCAACCTTTCTTCTCGCTGACTTCCACCAATCAGTTCTCCAACTTTAGGTACTAGAAGATCCATGGCAGCAACCGTCCTCTCATCGTCGTTCAGACGCATGTAGAATGCCTTGATATCTTTGGGGTAATTATATACAATTATGGGCTTTTTGAACACTGTGTCAGCGAGATACTTCTCATGCTCCGTCGCCAAATCAATTCCCCATTCCACAGGATTCTTAAATGTGACTTTGCCTTGTTCAATATTCTCAAGAAGGATCTCAATGCATTCTGTGTAAGAAACTCTTCCGAACGGTGTGTTAGCGACCAACTTCAGTCTGTCTACACAGGTCTTGTCTACAAACCGCTCAAAAAATCTCATATCTTCCATGCAGTGCTCCAACAGCCACTTGCAACAGTATTTTACATACTCTTCTGCACAGTTCATATCATCAACTAGATCTGCAAAGGCCAGCTCTGGTTCAATCATCCAAAACTCTGCCAGATGCCTGATGGTGTTGGAATTCTCGGCTCTGAAAGTGGGACCGAATGTATAAACGTTTGTCAAAGCACAAGCATACATCTCAGCTTGCAATTGACCAGAGACAGTCAGAAAAGAAGGTTTTCCAAAAAAATCCTGAGTATAGTCAATTGAGCCATCTGGACGCCGGGGGATTCCGCCTTCGCATGTCAACGCAGTTTCAGATATCTTCAGCCTTTCCTTGAGGGATTCAAGCTTCTCAATTTCCTGCGCTATGTTAGGGTTTTTCTCTTTCTTTGCTGTGCGTACGCAGTTACCCTGCTCCTCCACGTCTTTTCTCATTGCTTGGAGCTGCTCATCGCTCGGTTTCGGGGCAGCGTTCTCTGCCTGAGAGAGCAAGGTGGTAACCTAAAACAGTCGCAACATGGAAAGAACGGGTAAGATATGTCAGTCCTCTTTCTGTGTGGTAGGTATAATCCTGCATTCATCTTCCCATTAGTAATGCCTCCTTCCCCAAAGGCTTCAGAGTTTTGAGTATGGTAGTATTTTTCTCAGCATCATTTGCTCAGCCAAGGCTGAAACTTTCCTCATCCCAAGCCTGTGAAAACATTTTGATCTTACGTTCGTCACTCTAAACCCTTCCCACGCACCTGGAACATTTCGCCTGCCCCCTCACAATCGCTGGTGGTGATGATGGGGGTGTGAACGTACACAAAACCATTATCATGGAAGTACCTGTGCGTAGCCGCTGCTAAATTGCTACGGATACGCGTGACAGCACTGATGAGATTTGTCCTCGGTCTCAGATGCATCACGGTGCGCAAGAATTCAGGTCCCATCCTGGTTTTTGCGATGGGATAGGTTTGGGGGTCACAAGGTCCAACATGTCTGATCCTTGTTGCACGGAGTTCCACCGGCTGTTTCGTCCCTTCCGGCGTGCGTTTCATCTGCCCTTCGATCACCAGACAGGTTCCAGTGGGCGTGACATCGGCCAGAGGCCTCAGCTCGCTTTCCACGATGACCTGCAAGTTGCTGGCACACGATCCGTCGTTCAGTTCGACGAATGCGAACGTTCCCTTGCCTTGCACGCGTCCTGTCTTGACCCATCCGCCGACGCAGACCGTCCTTCCGTCGCATAGCTCTTCTCCCACGGACAGTGCTCGTGCCACGGGCATCCTACGCGCACGTGGCGCTTCTGCTTCGACCGTCGCCATTGCTGTCGGCGCACGTTTCTGCTCGTGGTTCGTGAACTCTCCTCCATTCATCCAAGCTCGAGGCCGACCGCTGAACGGCAGGGATCCTCTGCGCATATGGCAACAAGGTGCTCGAGTGGCAGACAAAAGATCGGGTGAAGAAGGGGTCAGGGTCCGACGAAGGACGAGGACTCCACGAGGCACGTGCTTCTGGCAGGAAAGGGGAGCGGTGAAGCATGGACGGATGGCGGTGGAGGTACGATCGCCGCAGAGGATGGTGCAGAATATCTCGTCCTGTTCGAGTGGTTCCGATCGGTCCATCGTGTGGAAAGGTCAAGAGATTGCAGGCGTGGATGGACCACAGAATTTCATGGATGCAAGATTCACCAATGGCTTCTTGTGCGGTCAAGAGGAAGAAACCATCTTTGTTTAGCATTGGAATTGCTTCGATGTAGCGACTGGCATCAGGTACTCTTCATCTCAGATCCAGTGAACGCTACGTTTTGTGGGAGATCCCAGTTGATGGCTACTTTTCTCAGAGCAATTCCCAGTTCTCTTGGTGCAGCAACAAACATGTCTGTGATACTGATACAGTTCAGAATGAAGGACCTGTCAGTTGAGCGAAACTTTACAATTGCTCAAATGGGTAACAGCGAGAGAACTGCGTCCGCATAGATGACCCCAGAGTACACACGATCCACATAGGGAGACTCATTCTTGGCGCTGATATTTAGTACTTTTTGCGACCTCGTGTATGGCGAATTGCGTGGTTCGCTCATGTTTGAAGGCATCGAGCTGTACCAAAGGCTTGGGTGATGATCGCACTAGGGTTGGAGTAGTCGACCTCGTCATGCATGTAGGTCCAACCTCATTCCAGTGGCAGGCACTAGTGATACTTGATACACGCCTGCAGTAATTCAAATTCAGCTGGACTTCGTTAAAATTCACTTGCAAATGGAGCACCCTTCTTGTGCTGGAATCTGAGGAGTAGCTCACAGCCCGATGCAAAACAAACCTGTCAGGACTGAATGCAACGTTCACAGATTGAGCTCGTTTGAAGGCAACTGGGAGGGCAATGCAATGCACATCTCAGGGGTCCAACAACATTATGGAGTGGTTTCAAGAAGGACATGCCCAGCAAATCACTCCTCCCTACGACAGCGCAAGAGGGTAGGAGGTATGGAGGTGGCAAGATTCACATTGCACGACCACCTCTCATGTGCCAAGAATATTACTCACAAGGAGACAGGCACCCATGAATAGGATTTTACAAGCACCAGCATTTATCGGTGCAGGACTTTGTGCCATCGGGACCATACTTTTGCAAGACGTTCGTCAACATGCACTTCGCTCCATTGCTGCTGCAGTGATTACGGTGATCGAAGTCTTTCTGAGGAGGCATGACCTACTTCCTGCCTATCATTGTATGGGAAGTCATCCTTTGTTCTTCTAGAAGACAAAGCAATTGCAGAGTTCAACATTCTATGGTTTCCAGACGTGTTCCTTTGTATTCGAGTGCAAGCCGCCTGCCTGAACGAACGTCCTCCGCGTCCAACGGGATCACCTTCAGCTTCTCGGTCTCCAATCCAAAGATCTTGCGATACATACGCTGCGTTTGTCGATTCATGCTTGGTAATCTGGATGGCAAAGCTTCCCTTTTCGCGTCCACCAGTGCAGCGTGTCGTGTTTCCCACGTGTCCGCGACCTTGGGCCGTCGCAGGACGCGCGCGTGCACGTGTTTTATCCGTCCTGTGAATCCGTACGCTGCAGATATCACCGGAGCAAGCGCTTCCACGTCACCGTGCGCCGCACGTTCCAGCCGACGTGCCATCCGACGTCCAAACGCTCGCAGTCTCGAGGCGTGGATCGGCCGCAGTTCGTGGACGTGGCGTCGGAACTGGTCGATCGTCCTGTTCCAGCAGAACGAGGCTGCGAACTCGTCTTCGAGCCTTCGAGAAGCACGCAGCAGGCGTCGCATCGTGGACAGCGCCTGCGCTGCGTGCGCGTTCCCTCCGGCTCCACCCATCGTTGTGTGAGAGGATTTGAGAAGCTTGGAGGTGCAGTGGAAGCGTAGGATCGAAATCAAGGCAATGGTGTGCTTCCCTTCCAAACAGAGGACGTGAAACCTAGAGAAGCGTGCACGAGTAAAGCAAGATGAACGGTAGGACAAGAGAAAGCTTGCTATGAAACGACCGAGCTACACACGTGATTCACCAGGGACCAGCTCAGCATCCTCACTTGGATGGCGAGACGGCAGCCTGGGCTGCGCCGCTTCTGGCCTTCAGTCTCGAAGTTTGGTCCAAGATCAAAAGCCGAGGACCAGGTGGAATCCTCACTTCTGAAAGCGCACTGTCCGTCAACAGGAACAGCGTGTCGTCGGTCAGCTGTCCTTTCCGGAAGTTCTTCTCGTACTTCTCCAAGTTCATCTTGGTCAGCAATGTCCGCGTCTTGGTGTATTTCCCGTCATCCGGTTGCGGTGCAAATGATTTGCCTATCTTGTAGAAGGCTCCCTGCAACAATGCAAATACTACGCCTGTAGACACAGCACTCACGGCCAAGTTCGGCCCCCCGCCCATGCCGCTCACGACGGTGAAAGCCGCACCAGAACCAAAGGCGGCCATCATGCTACGTGCGTTCAAGTCGATTGGGACGTGTCAGCCTTGAATTCGGACGACGTGTGCATCAATCCCAACGTGCGCATTGCGTCGGTCGTTCCAAAGCGTGGACGTACTTTCCCTGGACGTCTTCCACACCACCGCGAGCTTTCTTGATGGCAAGCGACAATCCCGCATTCACGCCAGTCATGACGGCGAAATTCCTCGCTTGTGCCAAGGGTCCTCCCGCCAAAGCCTGTCGTGGCAGCACGCGTCAGTGATCCTCTTTGGTACGAGACCGTTCGGACGCCTTTCCCGTTGGCAACGTTTCCTTGACGTTCGCTTGGTGCGACGCTTGGATCCACGGTTCGAGCGGGAACGCGTCTCCGAACGCATCCACGCACCGCTGCTTGTGTCGGATTGGATGCATTGGCCACTTTTTGCGGCGTGTCTGGATCCATCTTCGTGATCATGCCCATCATCCCGCCGATGGCGCCGCCTTGGACCGCTCCACCGAGCGTCACGGCGGCGACTTCCACGTAGTCCGGCTGCCTGTTCATCCACTTCTCGAATCCGGTCGTGAGCTTCTGGCGACGCTCCGCCAGCCATTGGTTCGGCGCCATCGTGCGCCGCCACCGACGCCTTGGTCGTGCGCTCGCCTGTCGTCCTCGTGGCGACGATGGCTTGGTTCCTTTCCACGGTCGTGCAACCCGGTCGGTATCGGGTTCCACCGACCAACAGACCCGAACGTGGTTCCAATCAAACCCAAGCCCAACCGGACCACCACCAGAGACGTTCGTCTTCGTGGTGCCTCGACGGACGGGAAGGTGATGGGATGCGCGTCCAAGCAAAGCCGCTGCCGAGAGTGCAGGTGCGCGAGGATGCAGTGCATGCCGCGCATCAGGTGCCACGTGGGATTGCGCGTGGAACCACGGCACCAACGGCGGTGCTCTTCGGATCGATTCCAAGCGCATGCGTCCCACACAACAGCATGATGCCAACCGTTCCTCCAATCCGTCCCATCAAACGCACGTGAAACACACACCATGCATCCTCCTTTTGCGTTTCTTCTCGCAATTGGGATGGAATCCGTCTTTCGAATTCCTCGGCAGAATCGATCCCACGGCTGGGCTGCGTGAGCGTATCAATTGCAGCGTGGATGAACACAACGTGAACCGTGGTTGCTGGCCGTGGGACACAGCTCGTGCAGCCGACCACCACTTTGGGACGAGGCGAACGGAAGCACGACGATGGCGTGGCGCGTCGCCAAGCACGTCGCGTGTCCATCCGTGGAGGTGAGGGACGGGAGGAGAAAGATGCGCGTGCGAGCTGCGCCCTCGTGGAACCCGCAGAACGTGCCGGATCCGGAGGTGATGCCTACGGTCGCCATGAGCGCGCGCCAAGCCGTTTCCGCCCAACTGCTCGCCTTGCGCCAAGTGGACGAACCGAGGCCTGATCACGGCATACAGGTCATGTACGTGTTCGCAAACGACGGAGGTGGCATGGAACGGAGCCGGTACTTCGGATATTCCAAAGACATCTACCACTTCGATCACTTTCTTGGTGGATTCCGGAACGCCTTTCCGGAGCTTTTGAACCTCCAAGATTTCCAAGTCGTGGACGAAATGGAAACCGGACCAGGAACAGCCGTGGTGAACGTAACCATCGTCGATCGAAAGGGCGCGGAGGCTGGGAAGTTTGCGTTTGTGATGGGGAAACGCACGTATGGCACCTTGAAGGATTGCTGGCTCACGGATCGAATCGAAAGGGGATGAGGGTATGAGCGAGGAACCGGCATGTGCTGGATAGCACCTGCGAATTGCAAACGGTGTCGTGTGTGGCGGAGGAATTCATCGTGTGGATCCATGGCCCGTGGTGGAAGCGTTGTTCGACCACCAGGTGGACATCGCATCCACTTTGGAGGTCCAGTGGCACCCGTGAAATCTGGATCATTCCATCTCCTGAAGAGCACAGGGATCTATTTTTTCCATCGGCCGATGCGGTCATTTGCTTGTGTTTGCTGCAGCGAGACCCCACCTTTAGTGTGCGTTGCCTGGATGGTTTGACACTTGGATGGGTAGGGAAAGATCCGACGATTTCAATTCCTGTTCCCATCCCCAACACCTGTTGCCATTGGCATCTCTCTTTTTCGGGGTCGGCTTTCGCGTTGCACGATTCCATGTTGCCTGCATCCTGGTGTGTTTCCCACTGGTCCACCCCCTGCCACCTCTCCACCTGGATCGACCTACCATTCGTTCGTATCCACATCCCCCTGGTTTTGTCTCGGACAGACCCGGTTCTTCCTCCCATCGATCCTCGGTTCGTCCCACACCGCTTCGGTTTCTCCTCCCTTACAGATGGAGGCAGATGGGACCAGGATCGCACAGGATTCGATCGACGTCCACTGAGAAACCCCACACGTTCTCCCGCACCCACGTGGATCCACCCACCGCGCCTTCCTCGTACGATGATGTCCGTGCTCGTCCCGAAAGGTGGGGACTCGACCCGAAGAAGGAACCCCGAAGCACCGTGGCCCGAGGAGATCCCTTCCTCTGCGCCGCACGCACCAATATCTCCTCCGGAAACCCCCGTTCCGGGATCTCATTAACCGAATCCTCCGCGCCGTCTGTCTCCTTTACCCTCGCTTTCCCCCTCTCTCTCCGTACATTTCCACCCCGAATCCACCGCCTCCCACGTCCTCTGCGGGTGCATCCATCCTTCCCTTGCTTTCTTCGAGTGTCGTGGGGACCCCTACGTCGGATGGGTCGTGTCAGCCACGGTCCGAACCACCACCGAAGCGATCCGGACGTGCTCGGCTCACAAACGTGGCGAAGTAGACGAAGACGCGCGCCGTGCTGCGCCTTCGCGATCCGCCATGCCGTCCGCAAGCGCGAGCTTCCGCGCGAGAACGGATACCAGAGCCTGCGGAAGAGTGCCCTGTGCGATCACGCGGCCGAAAAAAGCGGCGGTGCGACGGAGCACGCCCAGCATGGCCGGTGGTGCGGTCGTGGAACGGTTGGGACTCGGATACCAAACTGCACGTGGACCGACGCTGCAAGCCAGCGTGCGCAAGAGCACAGGTGGGAAGACGCGGAAGGTCACAAGCATGATGTTCGAGCGATTCACCGAAAAGGCGATCAAGGTGGTCATGCTGGCGCAAGAAGAAGCCAGGAGACTGGGACACAACTTCGTAGGCACGGAACAGATCCTCCTTGGACTCATCGGTGAAGGCACGGGTATTGCAGCCAAGGTCCTCAAGTCCATGGGCGTCAACCTCAAAGAAGCACGTGTGGAGGTGGAGAAGATCATCGGAAGGGGGTCTGGATTTGTGGCCGTAGAAATCCCGTTCACTCCCAGGGCCAAACGCGTACTGGAACTCTCCTTGGAGGAAGCGAGGCAGCTGGGACACAATTACATTGGGTCAGAGCACCTGCTGCTGGGTTTGCTGCGTGAGGGCGAGGGAGTAGCCGCACGCGTGCTGGAGAACTTGGGGGCGGATCCGGCGAAGATTCGTACGCAGGTGATCCGCATGGTTGGTGAGAGCCAGGAGGCAGTCGGAGCAGCTTCAGGAGCAGCTGCAGGTGGAACCAATAAGACACCCACGCTGGAAGAGTATGGAACCAACCTCACCAAGCAAGCGGAGGAAGGCAAACTTGACCCGGTGGTCGGAAGGAAAGACCAAATTCAGAGGGTGATCCAAATCCTTGGACGCAGGACGAAAAATAACCCATGTTTGATTGGTGAACCCGGAGTGGGCAAGACAGCCATTGCAGAAGGACTGGCGCAGATGATTGCTTCGGGAGATGTTCCAGAGACCATTGAGGGGAAGCAAGTGATCACGTTGGACATGGGGCTGCTTGTTGCTGGTACAAAGTACAGAGGAGAGTTTGAAGAACGTCTGAAAAAGTTGATGGATGAGATCAAGCAGAACGACGACATTATCCTGATGATAGATGAAGTTCACACCTTGATCGGTGCTGGAGCGGCAGAAGGTGCGATCGATGCTGCAAACATTCTCAAGCCTGCCCTGGCTCGCGGAGAGATGCAGTGCATTGGCGCCACAACCCTGGACGAGTACAGGAAGCACATTGAGAAGGATCCGGCACTGGAGCGCAGGTTTCAACCCGTGACTGTCCCAGAGCCAACTGTGGATGAGACAATCCAGATCTTGAGAGGTTTGCGTGAACGCTATGAAATGCACCACAAGTTGAAGTACTCTGACGAAGCCATTGAGGCAGCAGCAAAACTATCAAGCCAGTACATCAGCGACCGCTTTTTGCCTGATAAGGCTATTGACCTGATTGATGAAGCTGGTTCTCGCGTAAGGCTGAGGCATGCACAGCTTCCAGAGGAGGCCCGTGAGCTTGAGAAAGAGCTCCGGGCTTTGCTGAAGGAGAAGGATGAAGCTGTGAGAGGCCAAGACTTCGAAAAGGCCGGGCAAATGCGAGACAGAGAACTGGAACTCAAGTCCCAGATTCAGGCAATGATTAGTGCTGGGAAGGAAGCAAGTGAAGCAGAAGCTGAAACTCAAGACGATGCTGGACCAGTTGTGAATGAGGAAGACATTGCTAACATCGTGTCCATGTGGACGGGGATACCGGTGGAGAAGGTGTCTTCCGACGAGTCTGACAGGCTTCTGAAGATGGAGGAAACGCTCCACAAGCGCCTGATTGGCCAGGACGAAGCTGTAGTCGCAATTTCTAGGGCTATTCGTAGGGCGCGTGTGGGCTTGAAGAATCCAAATCGTCCCATTGCTTCCTTCATTTTCTCTGGCCCAACTGGTGTAGGAAAGTCAGAGCTGGCCAAGTCCTTGGCCTCTTATTACTTCGGCAGTGAAGAGGCAATGGTTCGCCTGGACATGTCTGAGTTCATGGAACGCCATACTGTTTCTAAGCTGATCGGATCACCTCCGGGTTACGTGGGCTACAATGAGGGTGGTCAGCTGACTGAGGCCGTGAGGCGCAGGCCATACACAGTAGTGTTGTTCGATGAGATTGAAAAAGCGCATCCTGATGTGTTCAACATGATGCTTCAAATATTGGAGGATGGACGTCTCACGGATTCGAAGGGCCGTGTGATCGATTTCAAGAACACGCTTTTGATCATGACTTCAAATGTTGGCTCAAGCGTGATTGAGAAGGGTGGCGGTGGTCTCGGCTTCCAGCTCAACCAGGACAGGGAAGACAACAGCTACAACCGAATCAAGTCGCTTGTCAACGAAGAGCTCAAGCAATACTTTCGCCCAGAATTCCTCAATCGTCTCGACGAGATCATCGTGTTCAGGCAGCTCACCAAGTTGGAGGTGAAAGAGATTGCAGACATCATGCTCAAAGAAGTTTTCAAGCGCTGTGAATTGAAGGGTGTAAAGCTGGATGTGACCGAGCGGTTCAAGGACCGCCTTGTCGATGAGGGGTACAATCCCTCCTATGGTGCTCGGCCGCTGCGCAGAGCCATTATGCGGTTGTTGGAGGACAGCTTGGCAGAAAAGTTCTTGGGTGGCGAAATTGCTGAGGAGGACAGTGTTATTGTGGATGTAGATGCAGATGGCTCTATTGTGGTGTTGAACGACCAAGGTGAAAAGCTGTCACCCACAAAGATATCTGAGTCCCCTGCAGGGATCAGTTAAATGGATCAATATATGTACAGATACTTTGCCGTACCTCCTCTCCCATGGCTGGTGCAAGCCGAGACAGACCAACACAATCCTAGGCTCATTCTAGGACTGTGTCAACGACCAGTCAGACGAACTGCCCACTTGACCAAGTAGGTTAAGTACCGAGCTACTCTCCTACAAGCAACAAGATGCCAGTGAACACCTCGACTTCGAATGGGCCAGCATATACATTGGCTTGCGTTGCATCCAAATTTGTAGACTTGCATGACCGCATAATGCCACCGCCGACGAATATTGCGAAATGGCCCATGTTCCTACACGGTATTGATGGTGACGCGGATGTTTCATATCGTGTTTTCATTCTCAATCATTGGTATTGCCGCCTTCCTGGTTCATCTTCTTCTTTGCAAAGTATTGCAAGAGGAGAGACACGCATGGCCTCTACAAACTCGCACCATACTCCATCGAACGGGAAACCAACTTTCGTGATCCTTGTCATCTAGGGAATGCAATCTTACATCGTTAGATACTACAATTGCTCCAAGAGACGCCGTTTGTAGCAAATATTTATCTTCGAAATTGGCAAGGTGTGGAAATGAACGGCTTTTCCACGAAAACGGATAGAACGTTGATTTCGAAGTAGAGGCTAAAGGCTCCGAATTATTCTTGATTTATATTCATGGAATCGTTTTCTATTCGCTCCTCTCCCGCCACAACTATGCGAGCTAAGTGCATCAAGGTACGCTTTTAGCCGAAGTTGAAGAATTGCTCAAGGCAATGTTAAAGGCGTTGTATTTTTCGTTTGCATGGAAGTTGTCTAGATAGAGTTGGGAGCGCTTGTAAGAATTTTCCCGGAGGTGATAGATCAACTCGCAAAAATTTGTCTCGAATGTGGATATCATGGATCTAGCTTCTCTGTTCAAACAATCGGAGCTTGTTTGACAAACTTTGGCCACAAGACAATTTAATGCATTGCACTAGCAATGCTGTTAGTGCTTCATTTTACGCAATTGCAATGAAGATATGCACCTCCATGAGCGCCAATAAAAGCGTTTCTTGCTAAGTAGTAACAAACTTGCTGATAAAAATGGTTCACCCTCTCAAGATTTTTTTGCAATTACGATTGCTTACTCAACGTTGCTCCGAAAAGCTCGATTCTTGGGAATTGCACGGATTGCACGGTGAACTTCATTGCCCTTACGATCGCACGACACATTTGTCAAGTTGATCCTCCCACCAACCATCCACCATTGTACGAGATTTCTATCACTCGACAAAGAACTTACTTCATATGCATCCGCGACATTTAGATTTCGCGGAACCAAAACATTCCAAGACTTTGCATGGCCCAACCGTGTTTTGCTTGAAAGAATTCTTGTTCATTTTGTTTCGCTGTTTTCGCTTCCATTGCTACAATTGTACGAATATCAATTGGTTCCTGCGTTTCCTTCTAGTGCCATACTCGCTCGCTTGTAGCTTTCGTGACCGCACATAACGAAAAAATAAATTTTGGGAGCTTGGTAGTGCCATATTGCATGGCACGTCATTGTCCACTTCGGTTTTCGAGCCTCGAACAATGCCTTGGGAGAGCTTCCTTGGGCTAAATAGGATTGCCTTCGCAAAGATTCCTTGAGCGCATCGTGAAGGAAGAGATTCAAACAACTTTCAAGATTCCGGCGTTGCATTTGCCATTGGATACTCCCAATGGCATTGCAGCAGCTGTGAAGTTGCCAGATTGCCTTGTCGAGGTGGACAAGCGATCTTAGTTTGGACATCGCCGTCGTTGGAGTCCGGCTTCGCCTTTGCGAGACCTTTCTCTGGTGCGTCTCAGAGAATGCAACGAGCACATAACTACGTGGTGAGTTGCACAGGTGGGAATGATTGCACATTGGCACGAGCGTCTCGACGAGGCCGGCATTCCACATTCGAAGCAACGGTGTATGCCGGTGTTCGCTACACGTGTGACGAAAAGAGCGTGGGAGTTGCTTACGAAACAGATGCGTTTATTCCTACGAGCCGTGCGCACGCGCGCCTCCGTCTCTCGTGGTGCTTGTCCTGCAATGGACGTGGGTTCCATGCTTCCATGCATCACCAGTCAATCCTTCAGCACACCAAGGATGTCCTCGTCGCGGTAGAGGTACAACCTGCATGCCATCCGACAGCGACAACCTCGGTCAGCTCGCTTCTTCGTCGAAACATTTGAGCGATCCGCATCGTTCTCATCACGTACTCTTTCCCATCCACTTTGACTTGGTTTCCTCCGAATTCCGGCAGGAGCACGGTCTCTCCTTCTTGGACGGAGACCGGCATGCGCTCTCCATCGCGGCTGTACCGTCCTGGTCCGACGGCCAACACGCGTCCTTCGTGGGTGCTCGATGCGACGCTTTCCGGCAGCAGCACGCCTCCTGCACTTTTGGCTTGCGGCAGGATCTTCTCCACGAGCACGCGATCCAGCAACGGCACCAGCTTACGCGCCGCCATCGTCGACTTGTCGGCCACGCACAATGCAGCAGACACACCTGGCGTGTCCCGTGCCATCCAGAAGATCGCGATGCGACCCCGAAGATCTCGATCCAATCATCGAGATCTCCGAGAGAACGGTACGGTCTCCCGGTGGACGATCCTTGGAGACTTCTCGAACCTTTGGTGGGGTCGGTGGGGAGGAGCCAGCCGAGGGGCGTTTCTCGATCAAAAACGCGTTTCTATCGGGACGTTTCGATCCGATCGACGGTCGGTTCGAAAGGGAAACGATCCGGGGACGTTGGAAAACGCCGCCGGTTCAAACCAGCATGCCCATGGCGGGTGGTGACGTGGTTGTGCATGGGATGGCGACGCGTCTTGTCGAGCGGTTTGTGCTCTTGAATCGTCGTGTTTGTCTCTTGGTTGGTCGATCCACTCCACAAGAACAAGTTGAGGTGCGTTTGGTCGTTGCCAAGCGTGTTGCCATGTGGTGGAGACGTCTTGGTCCCACTATGGAATCCAGAGGGAACGCACTTCGATCGTCCACAGTCGCAAGTGTTCCATTCCTTTGCTATGTCAATGCACTCCTTCGTTCGATCGTGATGGACATCCGTTGTGTCCCACACCACCTTTGCTTCGTCGCTTCACGTGTCTTCGTCCACCACCTCCGCTTGAAACACGTCGTTTCGTGGTGGTGGAGGAAGGAACGGGATTCCATGCATCGTAAACCCTACTCGAATTCACCTTCGGTTCATCGACAGGTGTGGCTTCGACGAGAAGCGTGGAAGGAGATGGCGTCGCAACCAGGGTTGTCGCACCGCACAGCTTCGCCATGTCGCGTTGCCGAAGCGGTAGGAAGGAGGGAGATGGCGAAGATTGCAGCTGGACTGGCGTTCGTGGCCAATGCGACGGAAGCGCGGGCAGAAGCACCTCCGCGATCCAGCTTGAAGCTGGTCTCGGTCAAAGGTGGTCTGCAAAGCCAGTGGACGAACGAGTTCCAGAACCTCGCCAAACCATCGCTCAAGGTGGACACGATGCAATCCAACAGCCTGCAAGAGGTCTACGAAGCGCTGGTGGCTGCCAAAGATCCGAGCGAGATGCCCAAGCTCCAGGCGCTGGTGGGAAAGAAGCGGAACGCCAGCAATGTGGCGTCGCAAGCTTGGTCGGCAGATGCAATCACACTAGGAGACGCATGGATGGGCGATGCCATCCGAAAAGGACTCCTGCTACCAATGGATGGAGCGGAGAATTCATCCTGGTTCAGACGCCTCAGTCCAAGATGGCAGGCGCTCGTGCGAAGAGATGTCGACGGTCGGTTGGATCCTACGGGTGATGTCTACGGTGCACCATATCGCTGGGGATGCACCGTGATGGCGTACAGGAGAGACAAAGCAGCGCGGTTTGGTGGTCCTCCAACCGACTGGGATGTTCTACTGAGACCGGAACTGAAGGGAAAGATCGGGTTTGTCGAATCAGCTAGGGAATTCGTGGGTGCGGGATTGAAAACATTAGGCTTGCCATACAATTTCGAAGACCTCAACCGGCTCACACCGTGCCTACAGGGCAACGGCAGCGCGAACCAGACTGTAGATACATTGCACGAAAGGTTGAAGCTGCTCAGAGGGCAGGTGCGAATGTTTGACAATAAAAACTACCTGCAAGCCCTGGGTGACGGTGAAATATGGGTGGCTGTAGGCTGGTCAAGCGAAGTGATCCCTTTCGTAGAACGGACCCCAAAAGTCGAATTTGCACTTCCTGCATCAGGGACATCACTCTGGGCGGACATGTGGTGTGTTCCAGCGGGAGCCACCGGAGGATCAGGCGGGACAGGACCATCCCCCCTGTTGGACAGGTGGATTGATTTCAGTTTGCAACCTGGTAGGATGGATTCTTCCAGAGGGATTCGCACTGGTGCGTCACCTCTGATGCTTCACAAAGCAACTCAGCTTGAATGCCGTACTGGGCATCCATCTAGTGTTAAGGACAAGCGCCCAGGCATGCAAGGAGGCGCAACACCCAACCCAGAAATAATTGGTAAAAGCGAGTTTCTGCTACCACTCTCCGAAAAAGCAGTTCAACAGTACCGCAGGGCCCTGACTGTGGAGTCGATGGTTTGATTTTTGAACCAAATGAACTTTAATAAAGACCAGACAAGCTCTGGCACATTCTACAGCGAGGGGCCTTGCATTGGCTCGGCAAATACTATGCCGATGTGACTCCTCCTTAATGTCACTCCACAGGTATGGAGTGAATACTTCCATGGAGTGTTCTAGATCTAAGTTCGCTGTTCTCCTCCCGCAGTACCCTATTTTCCGCCTGCAATTGTGTAATGAGTCTCTGGTATTCCGTAATGTGCAGACGAATAACATCGACTGTTGGAACCACTTTTGTCTTGATTTCTTTGGCTCGATCTGCATACTTTAGTGTGTTGACTGTGTGGTCGTATTGAAAGAGAGACGAGCTGACATTTGCAATCATCACTGTCTTGCTGTTGCCGCAGAGGGCATCCTGTAAGAGGCGAGTGAGTTTGCTATTGCGGAAGGGAACGTGCAAATCCCCCTTCTTCCCCAAAGCATTGATGCAGTTGGCAAGGGCTAGTAATGAATTATTGATGCTTGCACCATCACGGAGCTGCTTGCCATCATTCTGGGTATCCTTTGCCCTTTCTGCACCCGCAAGATCCACCATGGTAAGTTTTCCACAGGTCATACTTTTCGAGAACTGATTTCGCTCTCCTCGCTTTGCAGTCATCTCAAAGACTGCATGAGAGCGTGAAGAGGTCTGGTTAGCCTCCGTGGCCTCGGTTTTACGACGTGCATTCCCACGTTGGAGAATTTTCTGTACGGTGTCCACAGAAGAGACTTTGTGATGGCAAAGGCCGGCGACCACTGGCTCATTATTGGGCCCCACGCGTAGCTCCAGCGGTTCAGAGGTGTGACTCGTAAGATCATAAATTGACTCATTGTAAACCTCCAGGAAGGAACAGGTCACTTCCCAGCCATGCCTGGCATCATTTTTGATACAAGAGAACATGTCTTCCACAGCCAAAGGGATCAGCCCCGGCTCTTTGGACGATCCAATCATCGTGTGTGTCTTTCCAGAGCCCGTCGCACCGTACGCAAAGACGGTCACATTGTAACCAGCTTGGATGTCCGAAATCGCCTTTGCCAAGGTTTGTTCATACAACGAACGGTTGCCCACCGTCGCACCCACGACGAGATCGAAGGCATACCGACGCTCTACGTCTTTTTTCCGGTTCGCACTGCGCGCAGCAAAATCTTTCTTGTGAAGGTTCGTGGCATTCTTTGGAAGCAACACGACCAGTTTCTTGTCCACAGGACGCAGCACTTCCAGTGGTCCTTCTTCCAGATCGAGCAGCGGTTTCAGACGCACACACACCACGAGCTTCTCCTGGGTCGCTTCCGCTCTGGTTTTGGGCATGTCTTCGTCTTCGACGCAAGCGAGCACGTCTTGTGCTTCTCCTTCGTCCACTCGAGCGCGCTTCCGACCTTTCCAGCCGGCACCTCGCAGCAGCCAGCGCCACATGCGGTTCCCACATGCGCAACTTCATCGGCCATGGTGTCGAGACATGCGTCCACTTTCTCCCCTGGAGAGTTTGTTCTCTCCCACCACAGCTCGACAGTCGTGCAAGGGCTGGACCAGATGTGAAGGAAACTCTTCCACCACCTGCTAGAGTGCAATGAATGCACTGGAACAGGATGCATGCCGCTGACGGTGGGCAGAGGCTTGGTGGATCGCAACTCGTCCATGGATGGATATGCTGCCGCAGTGGATGCTGAAGTCTTGCCGCATACGGGGATGCAAAGCAGCCAACGCGAATCGAACCAACCCATCAATTCCGTTCCTAGATTTGGCAGTTGGCGCGCACTCGATTAGGAGATCAGCAGTCCACCATGCACGTAGTCTCTGTCCCGAAAAAGAAAGAGAACCGGCGTCTCATTCCTGCAAGCTTTTGGTAGCTTACTTTGCACGTTTCTGAAAACTCAGGTCTTCCGTGTTGACCACGATCGAATTTCCTGTGGCGACAAAGTGAGGCACTTGGACTTTGACTCCATTCTCCAACACTGCAGGTTTGTATCCTGGATTGGCCTGCGCGTGTTTCATGGGAGGTTCGGTTTCCATCACCTGCAGGGTGACTTTCTCCGGGATCGCAGCCATCACCGGATCGCTCCCTACGAACATGACCGTCACCGGCATACTGTCTACCAGGAACACAGCCTTGTTACCGAGCACTTTCTTGTCCAGGTGGATCTGTTCAAACGTCTCTGGATCCATCAGCACCACGGTAGATCCTTCGTCGTACAGGTAGTCGTATTTTTTATGTTCCATGGACAACCTTTCGACTTTCTCATCCGATCGAAAGCGTTGTTGGACCTTGTTCCCTGTCTTGATATCCTTGAGCTCTGCTTGCACGTGTCCCACGGCCCTCGCCATCCCTTGCGTGTACTGCGAGGACACGACTTGCATCACTTTCCCTGCGTGTTCGATGACGTTTCCAGCTCGCAGGTCGATCCCGGACACCTTCAGCTCCCTCCATCCGCCGCTCATCCACTTCAGGAGGTGCCTGCTTTCCTTCCATCCCTCCTGTCGAAGGGATGTCTTCGCCATGGCCATTGCACGCGTCCACATCGATCCCAATTCCTTCCCGACAGAACCTGCAGCAGCTGCAATGCACGAGTTCCCAGGCATCCTGCATCGGATCCACCTCCACCGTCGCTCGCAGAGGACATGGGACGATGTATCGGTGGAAAAGGCAATCCTCGGCGCAGATTGGAGAATTGCAAGGCGCTCGTTTCCGGCCGATTCGACAGATGTGGACGAGGACGAGAGGTGCGGCTATGCATCCTCGGCGGGATACGGCCTAACGTGTCGGTGTGGTTGGAGCGCCGGTGCAGCGACGCGCGACCAGTTCGTCGTACCTGCGGCGAAGCGACGTGCTGCAAGGAGGAACAACGAAGCACATCTGCACGTCCAGGATCTCACGAACGAGGGCAGAAGGAGTGCGTGCGCGCCTGGTCGGCTTCGTGGGCCTCGAAACAAGAAGCTGGTCCCGCCATGGTTGGTTCGGTGCCGCTGATCAAGAACCTGCTCCTGCTCGACGCGGAAGGAAGGAGGATCGCAGTCAAGTACTACAGCAAAGAATGGTGCGTGGAAACGTGCCTGTGAAAGAGATGGACTTTGCTGCACGGCGGTACACACGAGTGTGTAGGACGCGTGCAGGTCTCGTGCGTGAACGACACGCCGAGGACCTAGTTCCGGCAAAAGAGACTGACACCTAGGCGACGCTGCAACGCTGTCTTCGTGTACATAGGCCTACTCCTCCGCAACAATCTGCTTTTGAGACGTCCCTGTACGAGAAGACCGTGAGGACCAACGCGCGAGGCGATGGTACGTGCCTCGGAGAGTCGTGGTTCACGCCACTCCCGTAGGGTTTGGTTGGACGCGATGCAGCTTGCAGTTCGATGAGATGCTAACGAAACTGGACGCTTCACGCACGAACTGCAGCGGAAATCATCATGTTTGAAGATTTGATCGTGGTGTACAAGTTCATCAACGACATACATTTCTACGCAACGGCAAGTGCGGACGAGAACGAGCTCGTCCTGCATGCCGTGTTGTTGGCTTTCTCTGAATCGGTTTCCATGCTCCTGCGTGGTATGGTGGAGAAGAAGACAGTACTAGAGAATTTAGATTTGGTCCTTTTGGCCATGGACGAGATCGTGGATGGGGGCATCATTTTGGAGACGGAGGCCAGCGCCATTGCCAACCGTGTGGCTTTGCGTGGGGCGGCGGACGAGTTGCCTTTGGCCGAGCAGACATTCAGCCAAGCACTCGCAAGCGCCAAGGAGCAGATCGCAAAATCGCTACTGAAGTGAGGGAGTGTATGCTTGGTTTTGTTCCGCGCCGTGATCACTTCTTCGGTTTGGTATGCGACGCCCACCACCTCATCTCGCTTTGCAGTGCACGCACCGTCCTTCTTTTCTTTTCCCTCTCTTTCTTCCCTCTCTGCGCCATGCCACGCATCCCAGGAGAGAGGGGACGCAGGGCACGTCCACTTTTGTGCCACTTGTGTTTTGGTACCATTTTTTTTCTCTTTCCGACACGCCCTTGGTCTCCTTCTCCCCTGGTTCTCCACTCCCCCCTGGTGTCTCTCCTGCCAACGTGGCATCGATCGATGGCTGATGTCTCTCTCCTTCTGTCCCTGTGGATCCTTCTCTACTCCTTTGGTTCGGATTCGCCCACCTTCCTTTCCGATCCCCCTCTCTCCCAATGCCGACGTGGGAGATGGACGGTCGGATCCGAGGATCTCCTCCCCAAGGGGGGGGGGTGGATGAGGATGCACCTCCCCCCACACCCACGTGCACCCTCCCTCTCTCTCTCTCCCCTCCGTTCGTCCGTTTGAACGGCAGGTCCCTCCGCCTCACCCGTCCCTCGACCGTATCGCCTGGACCAGACATGGCACAGGGGCGGAGACCGAAGGACAGCTCAGCACCTCGGCGGCGGGGTGGCGGGGGAGACCTCCACGATACATGCCAGCTCGAAACCGATGGAGGAGAGGAAACGAAGGAAAAAGAAGAGGTTCCGATACCATCGGCGAAGAGGAAGGATCGGGAGTCCGGAACCCCATTCCTACCATGTACCGACGAGGATGGTAGTAGAGAGTCCACACGATCTCCTCCACGGGTCGCGGTCCATCGATCCTTCCGATCGTGTCTTCGCCCGCAGAGGATCACCATCCTTTCCTTCGGTTTTCTTCCGTCGATCTGGATCGGTGCCTCTGCGGCACGCGGTCGCGAACCCCGCGGGAACGAAGCCGCCAAGCTTCTCCCATTCGTCCACTTCAGACACGCGTGAGCACGACGAAGCACGCGCGCACGCGGACGTGTCTTCTGCGAAGCCTTGGAGGAACGACCGAACGAGGTCTTGGACCGCGTGCGTGCCACGAAAACGTGAGGAACCGGAGGAACGAAGCGCCGGACGCAAGGACGAGGAAGGAAGGTCACCGGACCACCTCGTTCGAAACACGCCCGGAAAAGAACGAGGAAGGATCTCGAGGCACGTGAACACGGCAGTGCACGGCCCCACTCTGATCCGTGAGCCCATCGAGGAGATGTACGTAGAAGTCGCACGTTTGGTAACCGCAAAGAGAGCCAGAAAAACGGGAGCCCGAGTGAGGAGACGAACTACCTACTCGTTCTTGTAGCCACACCTGCCTCAGCATTGAAGCTTGAAGAGGCAGAACAAAACAAGTACAGTTCCTTTTCCGTGTACATATCCTATCAATAGCAGACTTTCGATCACGCTCATCAGCAAGGAGAGCCTCACCGCCACCCGAGCGGAAGTGTCTACAGAAGGCCAGATACAATCGCCACGGGAATCAAACTTCTTTCATGATGGAAGAACAAGAAGAAATCTCCTTCGATTTTGGTGCACCACTCATGTTTGGTGCTCAGGAAATAGCCGCGACTGGTGTAGCAGCGGCATGGACATTGCGCAGCTTGCACAAGGAACTGAGCGCTGGAGATTTGGCATCCTGGGATCAGAAACAAACGGAATCCTCTAGCTTTGATTCCTTGACCACAACAATACCAAGTGACTTGAGCAACTCTCCCACTGGTGTTGCAACAGTGAGTACCCCATGTATGCCCATGATGAGCAAGAGCTGGGGACCCTCCGAGGAGGTGTCTTATCGGAATGGCTCAGAAAATGCGAAAGCAGAAGAGCTTGAGGATCCTCTGATTGGATCATTGGAAGAGTTGGAGAAGAGTTTTGGAAAGCTCTTGCCAGAGGAAGAGGAAGGTGAATTTTCGAAGCAGGACACAAGCAGCATGTTTGCCAACTTGTTTGGCCAGGAACAGTTCAATCTTTGGCTATCGCAAGCCACCTCTAGCAACTTTTTGAAGCAGGGCAACGACAACGACGATGATGTGTTTGGCTCAGGTGCAGGACTGGAATTGAACTTCAACCAGAAAAGTGCCCCTCGTCTCTTTGCAGACACGCTGCATGCAGGAATTGACACAGATTTTCAGCAGCAGCAGGGCGATCACGCTTTCCGCAGCTTGAACAGTATTGCCTGTGCAAACCTTGCAGCCATCCAGAATCAATATGGTGGCGAGCACCCGCTCGGAGAGCACCCTTCGAGGACACTTTTTGTGCGGAACATTAACAGCAACGTCGAGGAGGAAGAGCTACGCCAGATATTCTCGTCCTTTGGGGATATCAGATCCATGTACACAGCGTGCAAGCACCGCGGTTTTGTCATGATCTCGTATTACGACATCCGGTCTTCTCGCGCAGCAATGAGAACACTGCAGGGCCATCTCCTTCGTCGGCGTAAGCTTGACATTCATTACTCGATCCCCAAGGAAAATCCCTCAGATCGGGATGTCAACCAAGGCACTCTTGTGGTTTTCAATCTGGATCCTTCTGTCTCAAATGAGCAGCTCAGACAGCTGTTTTCAACATGTGGAGAAGTGAGAGAAATCCGTGAAACCCCTCACAAGAAGCATCACAAGTTTGTGGAATATTTTGATGTCCGAGATGCACAGAATGCCTTGCGTATTCTCAACCGGGCTGAGATTGCTGGAAAGCGTATCAAGATCGAACCCTCGCGTCCGGGGGGTGCTCGCAAGCCTGCTCCCTTCACACCTGAGATGGCAGGATTGGAGGAAATGCTGCAGACATACAAGCCATTCATGAGCTCAACAAATGCATCTGCATCTCTTTGGCAGCAAGCCATGAACAGTATGGATCCGCAGACCGCCGCGGCCGCTGCTGCCGCGGCGGCGGCAGCCGCAGCAGCAGTTGGCGGCCATTCCCACCCGTTGCCAACGCAGGTGGATATGTTGAAGCTCATGGGGAACGACAACGTCTGGTCTCCAACAAAGAGTGTGTCTGAGCCTGCAGACTGGGCCATCAGCGATGCTGTCCTTCCACCGAATGGGAGATCCACCTTGCAGCAACAAACCAAGCACTCAAGGGGCCAAAGTGCTGGCAATGGCATGGCAAGCTTGTTTCCTGGAAAATCCGTTGGTGGTCATCAGTCAACAGCGATTGGAGCTGGTACATCAAAGAGCTGGTCCATCTCTTTCATGCAACAATCAGACTCTGCCAGTGTACAAAGTCCTCAGCAACGCAGCAATCGTTCGCGCGACAGCAGAGAGGAGGACAAGAGCATGTTCCTTCTAGATATCGAGAAAGTGAATGCTGGATTGGACAAACGCACCACTCTGATGATCAAGAACATTCCAAACAAGTACACACAAAAGATGCTGCTTTCTGCGATTGATGAGATTGTCAAGGGACGTTATGACTTTTTTTACCTGCCCATCGACTTCAAGAATAAGTGCAACGTTGGCTATGCTTTCATCAATCTCATCGCACCAGAGCATATCGTCCCATTGTTCCAGCACTTTAACAACAAGCGTTGGGAGAAGTTCAACTCTGAGAAAGTCGCCAACATAACCTATGCACGTATACAGGGAAAACCTGCGTTGGTGGCGCACTTTCAGAACTCCAGCTTGATGCATGAAGATAAGAGGTGCCGACCGATTCTTTTTCGACGCGATGGCGGAATGGCTTGCGAGCAGGAGCCATTCCCTACCAATGCTGTGCCCCGTCCAAGGAGGCAAAATGGAAGTGGGGTGCCATATCCAAGTACAAAACCATTGCAGGGTGTACACACGGTGATGCAGTGAGCAGTCAATTTTCTTCGGAAGGGTCAGGTGAAATGCTGTTGGGTGCTTAGGATTCTTAAGGACCAACCCTGCATTCTGTCCACCGTGTCGATTTTACCCTTTTTTCATTCTACATGTGTTTCTGTGGACCTTTTGAATGGTCCTACTTTTTGATAATGAGCTTAGCGTTGTATAGAAGCCAGCTGGAAGCGGCGTAAAGAACTGTGAGGAAGCAGCCTGTTGGGTGGCTTACTGTCATGGGAGGGGGTTTTGATTGACCACCTTACCATCCAGCTTTTTGGTCCTTGCTGTGATTTTTTGTTTTTCGCATGTGTTGATTATTTTTGCGCGAGTTTGCTGGTTAGACATGACCAGGCTTGGACCAGGAAAGTTGGAGTTCTATATGCCAGTCTGGTAAAGTGTTTTTTTCATTTGTACGTATTCCACTCCGTTTTACCCCATTTCCCATGCTGGCAACGTTCCCTGCACTTGTATCTTGGGCCAATGGTGCGCAGCATCGTTTCGAACCACAATTCTCCAGATGCGCGCAAGTATGTGGAATGACTGCAGGATTCTTCATTCGTTGCAAGGGTTCCACCGCGCCTTTCCATGATAAGTGTGCACCTACATCTTGTAGGCAATATCTTGTGTCTTCAAGCATAGCCAGAACATATGTTTCATGTTTGGTAGGATAGTATTTGGGGGGGAGGGGTTCGCAATTTTGTCGTTTGTGAAGCTTGCGTGAACTTGTTATTGCACCAGGCAATTTTCAACCTCTCAGGTAGCAATACACGTAATGTTAGCAGATTTTCACGTCAAATCTTCCTTGCATGGCCTTGTACGGGTGGTATGCTTAGTTGGCTTGCGTTTTACCGCTTGCTTTTTGTTCGCACGTCTTCAATGGACCACTGCCCTCCAGCCCAGTAAGTGGTGCAGGTGCACAGGGCTTCTTCCTGGTTGGAAGACAGGTCGGAATGAAGGCCTTCTCGGTATGACAATTCCCCTTTCTCCATGTTCATCCAGGGAATCCTTGGACTTGTTTCTTGCAGTGGAAGCCCTGCGGCACCACCTTCCTGTGGTTTGGAAATCCCGTCTCCTTCCAAGGATCCCTCGTTTCGTTATCCCACACCTGTCGCTTTTCCTTCCCGTACGGCATTCGGACGTCCTTCTCCCCTCGTTGTCCGATGTCCATCCCGTACCCCATCCGTACCCCTCCTTTCCCTCGTCCACGGTCGCATCGAGGTGTGGATCCCGAGGTGGGTTCGGATGGCAACCGTATGGACAGAACCAACTGATGCATTGCAAGGTGAACAGGCACCGATGGTGGATCTGGGTTCGTGAAGGTCCGTAGGAGTTCGGAGCACGATGGTGCACGGAGGAGCGAGCTAGGAACGAGTGCGATACACGCATGCAAGGCGTGGGCTCGTAGGACCTACTAGCCGTGACAATGCCTACGTGGCATGATGGATCAGGTGTTGGATACAAAGCCGCAGTCAAACGTGCGGCGGTCTTGGTCGCATGGGACGACTTGCACGCCCCCTCCCTCTGAGAAGACGATGCACGGTACTTGTTTTGCACTCAATGTTCTCGATGACCCGTCTTCGGATTGGATCCGTCCATCTCTTTTGTATGTCTCTCCTCCCATCCGCGAGGATTCCCACAGGCGGACGGATCGTCCGCAATTCCCATCGGTTCCGAACGAGCATCTCGTCGACGGCATGTTGCGCGTCATCCTTGCATTCACGCACGCATTCTCGCATCCGAGGACGCGTTCGTGCGACGGAGGGAGAGCGCGCACCGCCATCCGATCCGTTCGAACCACTCGTGCCATCCTTGGACCATGGCGTCTCTTCTCTTCGTCGAGAAGAAACTCCTTCGACGGATGGTTGCACCCAGGTGGACCTTTTTTTTTCGTTTCATTCCACCACACCACGTGTGACGTGGTGGTGACGAGCGGTGAACGCACCTTTTCTTTGCCACACTCGTCTACAACGACACAGACGAGACAAGAGAAGAGAGGGAGGAAGGAGATGACGCGATCTGCCGTGCCAGACGTGGACGTGGCCGAAGCCAGGGACGAACTGGGACCTTTGGGACAACGGGACGAAGACGAGGTGCGAGACGAAGACGGAACCACGACGACGAACGATGCGTGTGGAGGCGCAGACAGAGGTGCTGAACGTGGAGGGACGCATGCACGCGTCACGTGGGAACGGAACGTGGGCGAACGGCAGGAATGGAACGCAAACGACGAACTGTACGCACCCGTCGTACGTTACGGCATGGCCGAACACGTCGGCGGACGAGCACGGATGGAAGACATGACCCTCGCGGTGGAAGACGTTGATGCAACTTGCGCATGTGCTACGTCCACGTCGCCACGTGCCTTCTTTGGGGTGAGAACGAACGAACGAACGAACGAACGAATCGAAGAACTTCGCGTCCACGAACCACCGGCACGTGCTGACGGCGCACACCGGCCTGCACTCGACAGGTGTTTGATGGGCACGGTGGCCGAGATGCAGCGGAGTACGTGCATGCCTCGCTGCTGCCAAACATACTAGAAGACGCCGGATTTCCTGCCAGCCTTCATGACGCATACCATCGAGCATTCTGGAAGACAGATTTGGACTTCTCTAGAGAATGCTCTCTGGGCAAACTTGCGCATTCAGGGACCACAGCCACAACTGCACTGGTGTGGGGAAGGAGATTGTCCATTGCAAATCTAGGGGACTGCCGGGCGGTGCTATGCCAGCGTGGAAAGGCCATGGAACTGACTGGCGACCAGAAGCCAACCACTTCTCACGAGAAGCAAAGGATACTGGCTGCGGGCGGGTTTGTGGACGGGGAAGGTTTCCTGAACGGCGTCTTGGGTGTTTCTAGGGCTTTTGGGGACTGGCACTACGAAGAACTCAAACTAGCAGGACCCAAGGCTGGACCCTTGAGCTCGGTGCCAGAGGTGACGGAATGGGAGTTGACACGGGAAGACGAGTTTCTGCTCATCGCGTGCGACGGGTTGTGGGACGTGTTCAGCAGTCAGAACGCCATCGAGTTTGCAAGAGGGGAGCTACGCATGCACAACGATCCTGCAAAATGCTCGGAAGCACTTGTTCAAGAAGCGTTACGTAGGAACACTTGCGACAATGTGAGTGCCATTGTCATCTGTTTCAGCGCCCTGCCACCGCCGCGGCGGCAGTTTGGAGGGTTTGGGCTGAATCGAAGCATTTCTTCGGATGCCTTTTCCAGCCTGCAGGATGCCCTGAATGTGTCCATGGAACACAACACCAATGCCGATCGAATCCTTCTTTAATTGGACCATGCGTTGTTTTCTCTTGCGACCATTGCTCGGGATGAATGCCACCTACAGAGGATGCAAGCAAAGATAGTTTACATATACATTGCAATAAAGTATACAGGCCTATTCTCTGCTGACACGGGCGTACGCCTCTGTTCTTATTCGCTCCAGGAGTCGATCTTGGACACATTGCCATCGGACACCATGTATGTCCCCCCACCTTCGAGGGAGTAGTTGCATCCATCGACGCGTTTGTCCCAGTTCCCTTTTCCATCGTTGAACACGAATTCTACACTCGTTCCATCCAACACTACTCGCTTGTATCCTGGGTCGTGTTCGTCCATGAGACGTCCGGGCAAGGTCGTCCATTCGCCACCTTGGGTTCGAAAGTGCACGTACGCTTTGTTCCATCCGGTCTTGTACACGAGGGTCACGGCGTTTCTGGCCGAGCTTCCTTCTTCCATGGACGCGGTGGTTTCGTGGTAGGCACGCTGTGCTTGTGCGCTCCTTTCTTCTGCTGCTGCTGCGGCAGCTGCCGCACTCCTCGCTTCGGCCAGCGCCACGGCTTCGGCAGCAGCTGCTTCGGCTTCCATGACCCGTTCTTCCAGGTCTGCGATCCTGGACCTGGCGTGTTGCAGTTCCTCCAGTGCCAGCAGCCTACTTTGGTTCAGGTCGAGGATGTTCTGCTGCGCTTCGCGGAACATGTCCATCACTTCCGACGGCACACCTTCCAACGGCCGTGGTTCGCCGGTGCTGCGCACTCGCACGTCCTTCCACGCACGCCTCGCTCTCCCGTTTGCCTTCCACACGCGTCCTTGCACTTTCATGGTCCTCTTCCGCCTCCTTCGACCTCCTTCGTCCGGCCCAGATCGCGCTCGAAGACGTCCAAGCGACGTGCAAGTGCCGCCAAAGCACGTTCCCACCGACGACAGTGCACACACGCGACACGTCTCGTGCACCATCCATCCCTTCGGATCAAACCAGGATCAACCTCGAGGGGTAAAGAGGGAGGATTCGGATCGAAAAGGGATCAGCCGAGACACGGGTCCGACCTCCCCAGACCGTGGGGGGAGAGGGTGCGAATGAGCTGCGAATATTCGCATGGTGGAGGATGCGCACGCGCGGCGTCGCTTCGGCGGACGTGGCGGCGGGATGGTGTGGGACGAAGCACGTGCGTGAGAAGAAGCGGTTGGAGACGAAGAGAAAAGCAGGCGAGAAACGGGACGAGTCGAGTGGGAAAAAAAAAGCCGCCTTCTTCGACGTCGACGGAACCGTCACCCAATCCAACGTCGTCGTACCGTACGTCCAGTACAAGCTGCGAAAGATGAGATGGACCCAAAAGGCGTGGTACGTGCCGTACATGGCGCTGTGCTGCGTCGTCTATCTCGTCATGGACAAAATCAGCCGAACCTGGTTCAACGCCGTCTTCTACCGGAGCTACCGTGGAATGCCTGCGGAAGAAAAAACACACATGGCACAATTCGTACACTGCACGTACATGAAACCGAGGATCTTCCGACAAGCGGTGGAGATGATCGAAAGGTTGAAAAGGGAAGGGTATCGGATCGTTTTCGTGACGGGATCGCTCGATTTTCTAGTCGAACCATTGGCACAGCAGCTGGGGGTGGATCACGTGCTGGCCGCAAGGATGGAGGAAAAAGCAGGTCGTTTGACGGGCAAGCTCCTGGGCAATCCTGTGAGCGATCAGGAGAAGGCCAAATTGGTGCTACGGTATGCTGCGGATCACGACGTGGACTTGCTTCGATCCAAGGCCTTTGGAGACAGCTATGCGGACGTCCACATGCTGCAAGCGGTGGGTGAACCGACGGTGGTCCGTGGGAGTCGCAAGCTCTTGCGATGGGCAGGGACTTGCCAATGTCCTTGTTTGTCCTATCATGAACATCTCTCTTGAATTTCCCTTCTCCCTTGTTCCTGTCCATGTTTGGTGGACCTGGTCCGGAGACCCCACCGCCACGTTCCTACGTCGTTCCTGTCCTGCCAAGCGCGTGGTTCCATCCACTTGCACCACACCAAACACCTTTCCATCGTGCATACTCCATCCTGCACGCCTGGGTGCTCGTCCAAGTCTCCCAGGTCGGGTCGCCACCTGCCTCATCCTCTCCAGGAATGGAGAAAAACTCCCTCCACTCCCCTGCCTGGATCGACCGAGGGGGGTTTATCCAGACGGCCTCAAAGGGGGGCATTGGGAGCGTGCCTGCGAGGAGAGGCCGGGAGAGGCAGGGAGAGACAAGGGGAGGCAAAGGGGGGCACTGGGACGCGCCGCCTCGACAGACGTGGTGGAACGACGATGCAAGCCACGATGGCCGCCGCACAGGTGCGCTTCACGAGCGCACGAAGGCGTCGCGAGGACGGACGAAGCGACACGAAGCTGACCGTGATGCAGATGCGGACCTCCGCGAGCGAGTTCTGCGGAAAAAGGCTGCAGGTGCGTGCGAACAGGCCGATGCGTGCCCCGAGAGCCGTGGCTGCCGTCGTGGCCGAAGTGCAAGCTGAAGGACAGGACGACGGCGAACGCTTGCGTCTCAACAACCTCTCCCCATGGCCAGGATCGAGGCGCAAGGCCAAACGCAAGGGAAGAGGACACGCAGCGGGACAAGGCGCGTCGTGCGGGTTCGGTATGCGCGGACAGAAGTCCCGCTCTGGACCTGGCGTACGACCAGGGTTTGAAGGTGGGCAGATGCCACTCTACCGACGTGTGCCCAAGCTCAAAGGTATCGCAGGTGGTATGAGTGCAGGGAAAGACAAGTTCGTCAACATCAACCTCAAAGATATCGCGGAGAATTTCGAGGCTGGAAGCGAAGTTTCCCTCGAAAGCCTGCAAGCCAAACGTGTCCTGTCCCTCAGCGGCAGGGAGAAATCGCTCCCTCTCAAAGTGCTGGGCGATGGAGAGATGAACGTACAGGTCACAGTCAAGGCTGCAGCCTTCTCCAAGTCAGCCAAGGAGAAGCTTGAAGCGGCTGGATGCACGGTGGAGCTCCTGCCAATGAAGGAAAAGTGGACACGCAAAGCACACGAGGCACGCATGGCTGCATCCTCATGAAGCGTTGCATTTCAAGAGTAAGCAGGTAATACAACCACGCACACATGTAAATTGGATTGCTGTGCTCAGCCTTCATACAAAGTACGAACCATTGCTCAAATCCCTTATTTTCTTTCTTACAAGTAAGCGAAGCAGATCCAACAGCCTGCGCAGCAAGCCCCATTACGCATCCACCTCCATTGACTCTGCACCTTCAGTCACTGTCACCATATCACGAAGGGGCGTGACCTTGCTTCGCAGCACAGGAGTGGTGCCTGGTGGGAACGTGTATGCCTGTCTCCTGACATATGTGCGCGGGTTGGGCTTGTCATAGTTGCGTAGGTATTCGGCCCCATCTTTGGTGATGATGCACAAGTCTACGTTGGAACCCGAACCCAAATCGTTGAAAATTCCCGCCTTGATGGCATCGGCGACCAGCTCCATCGCCTCTTCTTTGGTCATGTCATCTTTGTATCCAGACTCAAAGACAGCCATTGCGTTCAAACTTCCTGAACCCATGGTGGCAAACGGAAGAGAGTCTGTCGATCCGTGGGGATAGACTGTGAACAGATGAGGCCCATGTAGATCAAAACCACCCAGGACAAGCGCAGCACTGACGTATCCTTGGTACTGAAACAAGTGAGATTTCAGCAAGGTCAAGGCACTCGCGACCTGGGATTCGCGCTTTGTGGCATACCGATGTAGCTTGAGCTCAGAGCACACCATGGCTATGGGAGAAAAAGGTCAGCACATGACCTCGACGATTTTGTCACGCATTCCATCTGTGCGACCGCTCTGTCTGCGAACGCGCTCGTACCTGTCACTGCTTCTGTATCCGCCGCCGTGCCAGCCCCACAGCAGTATATATTCGGCGCGATGTAATGAATCTTCTCGCAATTTTTGTCCGCCACGGTGTATCCTGCGGTGGACCGAGTGTCCGCACCAAGGATCACGCCATCCTGCATTCAATGCCGCACACGTGGTCAGTGACAGCTCAAACGAGCTGACGGTTCGATCCGTTTCGTTTCTCGCAACGAGAGTACGTTTTGCGGCGCGACTCACTTTGAAGATCACGCCAGCGATCGTCGTTCCTGTTTTGAGCGTTTTCGGTGGATGGATGCCTCGTTCGGCAAGGAACGCGTTCCGCCTCACGTGATCGAAGCGGAACCCCTTGGACTCTTCGTACGCGTCTTCCATGCCGCCTCGAAGCGCAAGCACGCGACCGCCAGCTAGCAGAGCACGGCACGCGTCTGCGCACGCGACGTGCGATCCAGGCGGACGTCGTCGAGGGTTCCAGTTGAGCGTGGACTTTCCAGTAAGGGTCGGATGGGACAGACCCGAAATCGAACCCTTTTCGAAGGGCCATTTCTTCCGATTAAGGTGGAAATAGACCGTAGGGACATCCCTTTCGGACTCGTTTGGGTTCGAACCGGATCCTCTAATCGGGGGGAAAGGAGAGTCGGTGGGTTCAGAAAGGAAGGTTCGTTGGCGAGCAGGGAAGAGTGGACGGACATGGCCGTTCGCCAAGAGAACCAAATCGACGAGACGAGAAAGGGGAAGCAATGCACCTCGCGTTCGTGAGATTGTACCACCAATGAACTCATGAATTCTCCCACTTGTTGGTTGCGTCACAGGGAAGGAGGAGAGTCCCGGCAAGATCCGCAAACGAGGAAGCAATACATCCATGCAACTAGCTTTTCTTTCCCCTTCGAATCCAAGCACCCATCTCGTGCCATCGAATAAGCCACCTATAAAGTGCGATGCCAATGTGTGGAAAAGCGTTCCGTGAGTTGTTGAAGTGTATTGCATGAAATCATGGCAATGGGAACCCGCCTTTTCGTCAAAGAGGGACAAGCAATGCATGAGAGCCTTCCTTCCTTCTTGGTTGTTCAATTTGAACCGCTAGCTTTGATCATTTGCAATGCTTGTTGCGCAAATCGAACTTTTCTTCAATGAAGTACCCTTGCTTGGTATCCGCATTGTATTAGTTTCTCCAACATGACCAAAGCAAAATTTCGCAGCCTCGGTCGTCCGTCCCACTCTCCGCTCCGTTTGTCCCATGAAGGCCGCATGCAAGCATCGACGTCCATGCGAAGGGAAGCCTCCGTTCACTTGCACAAGCGTATCTCTCTCTCTTTCCTCGCACCATCTGCACTTGCTGCACCCGAGGCAACGATGGCCATCGACCTTTCCTTCCATGCATCGGGTTTCGATGAACAGGCCCGTCCATCGCGATCTTTCCTAAGAAATCTCGATCATTCATCGATACCTTGGGTGCATTTCCGCCGCCACGATCGACGACCCGAACGATTCACTCGAACGTGAAATCGAATTCGTCCGACGAGATTGCACATCGACGAGGCAAACGACGACGAAGTGATGGCGGATGCGCACGTAGAGCTGCCTCCGGAACCCGTACGTGATCTGGAAGCAAGCGAAGGACGACATGCGAAGGAAGGAGAAGCTGACGGATGGTTGTCACGCGACGCACAGCCCCTCCCGCCGCCAGGATACGAGTCTTGGGCCGACGTTCCGCCAGATGATGTCGAGCTGCCGGCTGGCGATGACTTGGGCTACCCAAGGTGCGTTCGATAAATGCACAAAACAGGAGAAGGGAAGAAAAAAGCGCTGACGAAATCGAAATACTGCCGATGCAGCGATGAGGAGAACGACGAGGAGTTCCCAGAACCTGAAGTGAAGATGGAAACTGGGTTTGGCAATGTCCTAGTGGTGGACAATCTACCGGTGGTGCCAGAAGAGAAGTTTGAAAAGCTGAAGAATGTCCTAACGAAAATCTTCTCTCAGTTAGGAACGCTCGACGAAGAAGGTATCTTTTTGCCAAAGGATTCGAAAGGTCTCACCAAAGGGTTTGCGTTTGTGGAATACGAAGATAGCAAAGAAGCAAAGCAAGCCTGCGAGCAAACCAATGGGTACATGCTGGACAAGAGTCACGTGTTCCGTGTGACCATGTTTGATGACTTTGCAAAGTATCTCAAAGTTCCGGATGAATATCAGAAGCCAGACAAGAAAGACTTCAAGCAGGTTGAGAATCTCCAAGAATGGATACTTGACCAGCGAGGAAGGGAGCAGTTTGCTGCACGTTATGCTGATGAAACTGATATCCTCTGGAACGATCCCCAGAAAAGCGAACCAGAGGTGGTACACAAGAGAACATTCTGGACAGAAAGCTACGTGCAGTGGTCTCCGAAAGGAAGATACCTGGCCACTGTCCACAGACAAGGTGTTGCACTTTGGGGGGGTAAGAGCTGGATGCGCCTGCATAGGTTTTCACATCCAATGGTCCGTTTCATTGATTTTTCCCCAGATGAGCGCTATCTGGTCACCTACAGCACTGCTGATCAAAGATCAGGGAAAAACAGCGACGTGTTGTTGAACATATTCGAAGTTCGGAGTGGAAAGAAGCTCCGCACATTCCAAGGCCAACTGAAGGATTATCTCATGCCTGGCTCAGATGCTTTATCGTGGCCTGTGCTTAAGTGGTCAGGCGGTGACAAAGGCTACTTTGCCAAAATTGGGAAGAATGCAATTGGGGTGTATGAAGCTCCAGAAATGACACTGATTGGGAAGAAGAGCATGAAGTTGGAGAACGTGCTGGACTTCTGCTGGTCTCCAACTGACTCGATTATATCCTTCTACCAGCCTGAAAGTGATTCTGGCAACATCCCTGCACGGGTTGCATTGGTCAGCATTCCTTCCAAAACAGAGGTGAAGTCCAAGAACCTGTTTGGAGTGAGTGATGTCAAAATGATCTGGCAGCCTAATGGAGAATACCTGGCCATACAAGTGGAGCGTTTCACGAAGTCAAAGAAGAACATATACACCAGTTTTGAGCTCCTTCGTCTCAATGAAAAGAATGTGCCAATGGAAGTGCTGTCACCGCCAGATCAGAAGGAGAAGATCCATGCTTTTGTATGGGAGCCAAAAGGTCCCCGCTTTGCCATTGTCCATGGGAACGGACCGCGTCCTAGTGTTACTTTCTACACTATGCGTGACAAAAACGGAAAAGTCAAGCTTTTGCACACGTTGACAAATAAGCAATGCAACAGCATTTTTTGGTCTCCTCAAGGTTCATTCGTTCTTCTTGCAGGATTGAAGTCAATGAATGGGCAACTTGAATTTTTCAATGTAGACGACTTGGAGACGATGGCAACTGCTGAACACTTCATGTGCAACTACGTGAACTGGGATCCAACTGGGCGGTTTGTGGCAACAAGTGTCACCAGTGAAAATCAAATGGAAAACGGTTATCAGGTTTGGTCATTCAATGGCAAACTGTTGACGAGACAGGTCAAAGATAGGTTCTACCAGTTTTTGTGGAGACCGCATCCGCCGTCTTTGCTTTCTGAGGAGGAAGTCCAGCAAGTGAAGAAAGACCTGAAGAAATACATCAAGAAATACGAAGCAGAAGATGAAGCGTTCAAGCTGGCAATGGATGAAAATGTCATGAGTGAGAGAAAAGCTCTCCTGGAGAAGTGGAATGCTTGGTTTGAGAAGAAAGCCAAACTTAGGGAAGAGGAGAAGAGTGCACGTGCGGAGCTGCGTGGCTATGCGTCTGATGAGGAGGAAGAGGGCGAAGAAACTGAAATCGAGATCGAGGAAGTCATCGACATACGGGAAGAAATCATGTACGGTCAGTGATTGTAAGCTCTTTTTTTTTCGCTACGAATGCCTCATTTCCGCATTCCACCCTAGACACACTGGCCAGACTGTCCTCTTTGCAGCTTGCGTGTGTCTCGATTGTCATGCAGGTTTGTGTCCGATGAAGATTTCCTCGAGGCTGGTTTCACATGTGTGTTCCCAGTACCCCTGGACCCACGAGTTCCATTCCAACCCACCCATCTCGTATGTACTTCCCAGCGGACAAGCGTCGAAGCTTTGGTTTATCGTTGTTAGTGAGTCGCATGTGCATTCGCATGTCCATCACGTCGTCGGTCAAGCGAACAGTTGACCCTGTCTCTGCGACCCCACCACGTCTTCTAGGGTCGCTCTCCTCGACGCACACGGGAGAGCTTCGGAACGTTCCACAAAATGGGAATGGAATCCGGTTCTCTACGGGGCCAGATCCCGCGGAGGAATGGTTGTCCTGGGTCCAACGAGGCGCCCTTTGACGTTGACCAAAACGACACAAGACAGTTGTGCGCAGTCATATCCAAGCACACGAGCTTGCACACGCCACACGAACGGGAACCGAGCGTCCTCAACACGCTCCGCATCCGTCCTTCCGCGCTTGAATCTGCTGCAACAAACGTCTGAATCGCTCACACATCAGCTCTCGTGACTACCACAACCGAACAACATGCGTGAGGTCATCAGCATTCACATTGGACAAGCAGGAATCCAAGTTGGCAATGCCTGCTGGGAACTCTACTGCTTGGAACACGGAATCCAACCAGATGGACAAATTCCATCCGACAAGACAATTGGTTCCTGTGATGATGCATTCAACACGTTTTTCTCCGAGACAGGTGCCGGCAAGCACGTTCCCCGTGCCGTGTTCGTGGACTTGGAGCCCACTGTGATCGACGAGGTCCGCACTGGAACCTACCGTCAGCTCTTCCACCCCGAGCAGCTC
>JBBULP010000463.1:0-12622 GCA_038048775.1 Picocystis salinarum | reverse complement strand
CCAGAAGGGACCACCCACCTATTAAGCAAGTATAACCGAATCCTGGGGCCCTTGGTTGGGTGACCCAGGATGAAGGGGAGACCGAGGCTCCTCGTAGGGGGGCCTGGGACCCATAGTCCCTTTCAGCAAAAAGCGTAGTGTTTCCAAGCTTGTAGGACATTCTTTCCAATGACCGATTGTGGGAAGACCGGGGAGAATGAAACCCTCCCCGTGCAAACGACCTCCCCTAGCCCGTCACAAGAGTGCCCTTTGCCACGATATTCTTCTCTGAATGGATTACGGGGAGCATCGAGTAAAATGGAGTATTCGAAGCTTGATTTTAATGGAGGATTGCTGGTGCATAAGTGGATTTGATAGCGGGCCGAACTCCTTGCTCGTTGTCCAATTTTGCTAGGCTCGGATACTTCGATCATTTCGGCGATGCAAGGAGTATGCCAACGTTCCCTTCTGTCAAGTTACAAAAGTATATGTTACACACAAATCGATGACAAAACGAGTATGCAAGCAAAGAGTGTTCCACCACCTTTGATAATGGGATTCAAAAGGGAAATATCAACCAAAGCAAGAGTTGCACTTGTCTGGACGATTCCAGAGAGTTTGAATGAGACCAGTGGCCACATTCCGAAGAAATACAACCATAACGTCTCTCTTGACTAGTTTGGTACTCAAAAGGTCATTAAATGGTGATCTTCTCGAGAAAATTTCAAGTGTATGGTAAAGGTTACAAAGATGGCATTTTTGGAGCGGGTTGTCCATACAAATCGATGTCACCATTGAGTGTGCATGATTGAACAATACAAGTACGGAAGACGGAATGGATAGGAACCTAGGAATGTGAAGTTTATCATGGAAAGGGTTCCCTCTTCTTCTTTTGGAAGCATAAGCATAGTCAAATTGTGCCTTGGTGGTCCACACGAATTGTCTATGAACAAGGTTTATAAGGAGTTCGGAGTAAGCCTACATGCTCGCCACTCCACCGGAAGAAGTATTTATATGACATGTGATACTTTGTCCTCAAAATCGTCGAGGATGTTGTAGCCCGTGGCTTCCCCTTAAAAATGTTGCACATTGCTTTGTATAAATTTTGATGCCCTAGAACGAGAGCGTGTAGGTAGGGGCAAGTAGCTTAAAACCATGAACAAGGAAGATATGGGTAAGATCTCGATGGTGCCTACTCTGCTCCGCTCCCAAACTTAATTAAGTATGCGAATATGTTGAAACAATGCGGTGTAATTTGACACACGATACAGAGTACGAAGAAGAAGCAAATTTGACCTAAGGAGTGGCAAGCCGCGCGGAGAAAAATTTGCGTACACGAAGACCTTGCGAGAAATCGTTACGAATTAGCCACGAAATACTTCCCAAGAAACTCCTATGGAAGTGTAACGAAACTCTATCATCATTCCACACGGAATCAAACTTTCTCATCGCCGTTGTACCGATTTCCCAAGGCTCGACGGGACCTTGAATCACAATCTATGAAAGCGACAAGCAATTCTACAATAGTAGCACAAGAAAACTTTGTCTAATACTCGGAATGCAACAAACAAAGTCGAAGAGAATCGAAAGATTTCCAACTCATGCAAGTCCGACGTTCCCTTGCCACCAAGAATGAAGCATCTTTCCATCACGTATCCATTTAAACTAGTGCAAGCGGCAAACGTGGTGGACACTACCCATAAACTCACCTGCGAAGCAGACTGAATTACGTGCATGTAAATCATAGCAATCGACATGCCTCCAATCATTGTGCACAAGTTATTTTCGTAGGTGCTAAACAACACGCAAAACCGAGGTTTGGAGTGCTCTACACAGGAGACGTCCTTTGGCAAATTCTAGCAATGACTTTGGCACCACCATTATGAAAGGTCGTTGTTCCAATTGTAGGCGCTATCATCGAGGATCCCTTTCTCAAAGTGACATTGTGACAACACTTGTCTTCCGATTTGTAAATCCAAAAGAAAAGATTCTTTTAAGAGGGTAGTAAAGAAATCATACCAAGCCAACAACACTTTGAGTTGCGTAATTGTGATATGGATTTTGGACACTCCCACGAGAAGCTTATACAGAAAGTGAAGTTGCCACTTTTAATATCTTAGCGATTGCACACAATTTTAAGCGCCTTTGACGACATTGTTTGCCTTGGGTATATTCTTCCAATGCAACGCCAGCACCTTAAGCTCCTCTAGCAGTAAAGAGGAGGACAAGGATTCCATCACCAAAGCAATAAAGTTCCATCGAAATACACCTGACAGAGGAATGTTCCCTGTCAAAAACATTGCCTTACCAAAACAGCAACCATGGTGCAGCCCTCCTACAGGTGCAACTCCATGGTGTGCAGGGACACCCTTCTCCTGTACAACAGCGTACCAAAGTAATGACCTTCCAAAAATTCTTTGAATAAGTAGTTTATGGGTATGACAACGAGCCCTAGATGAAACAAGCGGCTCGTCAGAGCAGAAATACACTTGACTGCCGATTCCTTCCAACACACTTTTACGAGGAGTGGCATGGGCCAATGCTCTGCTTCCTTCTTCACAGAAGGAATATCACTAGACGTCACGGCAAGAAATATTACCAGGTGCTGGACAAAAGGCTCAACAAAACCAAGTCATTCATATCAAACACAGGATCTACTGAAGATGACATGGCTCCCTCCACTGCAACCGAATCTGCTAAATGTCATGTCTGCTTGTCCTTGGCATATGCAGAATCCTACGCCTTAATAAACTGTTGGCATGGAAGTTGAGAGGGCCAGTAATGCTGGCTAAAATCGCACGAAGTGTACTGCGCTTCCACTACATTGGATTGCACATGGCATTCTCATGGCCATGTTCCGCATATGACTGTCAACGAGAAATAAGCCAGTGCTGACACATAAAGATGCATTGCTGGAAGGCATGTGACCATGTTTTCATACCGTAGCATTGATCAATGCAGACCTCCTTGTCTGCACTGCAATCGGCATCAAAGCTTACGGATTGGGCCATGCTGTGTGGCCCCGCAAATTCAAGACACAAATGATCTTTGGAATGGATGACGGATTCTTCAAAGCGTTCATCCTGCCTCAACAGGCAATGAACGGTTGGCACCTTCCACTTCCAGTTCAAAGCTAGTTGTGCATGACTGCATCAAACAGATACAACACATGGTGTACTTGCACAGAGTGTATGCTCCAACAGGCAACCTGCCAATATCTCTGCTTTGACGTCCACTCGAACGTCAAAATTTTTCTTACATCACGCCGGGTCCACCAATTGTGTAAGCCTTTCTGCCAACACTGCCTCTTCGTGCTGGCAAGCAACTGCACTGTTGTTCATCCCATTTTCAAGAGTGAAGCTGACTGGAGCAAGAAGCACATCAACAAAAACCCAAGTATTTCTTACTACACGAAGGCTTGTTGATCGCAGCATGAAAGGCAATGTTAGCAAGTCCAAGCTTTCTAGAGCAATGCACAAGAAGAAAACAAGTTTCCACTAGCTCTTTCGCAATTAGGATACTGCAAACTTGACTACAATCAGACTCGGAAGTGATATGCATATTTTCCAAAATTTGCAGTTGTGCATGGAGCATTTCCCCAGCACGAAATCTGCAGGCAAGAGCATTACCCTGGAAAGTTGCTAGCCTCACCTCTGCCAGATGTTCAAGTATAAAAGAGGAACAATCCATATGGTGTTTAGCATGGAATACAACCTGTATGAGTCAAATAGCTGCGAGGCAAGGTCGGTCGGTCACATTGCTACTTCCACACGGCATTGCCTTTTCTTTCTTACCGAACAGGGTTACTGCAGTGAAGACACTTGCAGCCTCCAAAGCGGAAAAAATGCCATGAGAGAGGATCCTCTCTTGTGCCGTTTTTAACTGTAGCCACTCCAAAACGTATTTTCCAAGCGCAGCCAAAGGGCCGCCGATTATATTGTCATTCATTTGGAAGATACCGCTGTATTTGTACAGGGAAACAAACGCAAGCCTGGGCGCAGCAGTCTTCCCAAAGCAGACGGACTGAGGAAATGGCACCATTGACTTCCCTGATTGACAAGATAGGATGTTCTGTGCCGCGGCTGTGGCCTGGAGATCTGCCATGAATGCCGTTTTCTCGAAGCTACCACCAGGCAAACAGTCACCTGCGACAAACACTCGGCCATCTGCCCCTTCAGATTCAAGCTGAAGGAAGGGATTCACCTTGCAGTCACCAGTGCCAAAAGGGTGGTACATTTTCCCGTCTTCCTGCAAGGTTGTTTTCTGTCCTTGGAGGAGTTCATCCACCGGCTGACCCCCTGTGCATTGATACACCACATCCGCATGCACTTTCTGTCCCTCTGTGGTGATGAGATACGAATCTTCCTCTTTGCTTACCTGCTGCCCCAGCAGGAGTGACACTCCACGATGAGCTAACCAGCTCTCCGCATACTTTCCTGCAGCAAGGGGCATTCTACTCAGAAGCCTTGCACTGCCACTTATCAGGGTCACTTGCTTTTGCCGAGGAAAAGCACCGGCGATTTCAGCAGCAAGCTCCACTCCAACAGTCCCTCCACCAACCACTGCTACCGTAGTTGCAGCGGCCAGCTCACGTGCCGCTTGTCGGATTTCCTCTTTCCTGCATTCCAGGGCGGCTTGGGAACCTGCGCCAGTACCCTTGATGGGATTCGCGTACGTCGATCCTGTGCACACAATGCAGTAATCGTACGGCACGGTTGTGTCCTCTTTTGTTCGATCGGAGGCAGTGCTTGTGCTGCACACGCATACTTCGCGTTTTTGGAAGTCGATGTGGGTTGCTTTTCCCTGCAGGAATTTCACTCGGTTCGTGTCGAATTGGTTCGCCTCCTTCGGTTCCGGGCATGGATCTTTCTTCGATTTCCACGTGTTCATCCACTTGCTCCATCTGTCTCGAAAGTGCATGGGTGCTCGGTGCGGCAGCACGATTTTTTCGGCATGTTGTGGTTCGACGAGGCACCTGAGATTGGAGGGCACGAATTCGAAGTATCCTTTTTCGTCGACGACGGTGCAGGTGGTCCCTTTCCCTTGGTTGAGGAGCACTCTCACGGCTCTCCTACCCGCGAATCCACCACCAATCACCACCACGTGTTGGTGTCTTCGGTCTTCCACCTCCATGTACCGTCGCACTTGATTTCTTTCTCTTGGTTCGTCGGTCGGATCCCTTTCCATCCTCTCGTTGCCATCGGTATCGGCATCGTATTCGTATTCGTATGGGTCTGGGGATGGGGGATGGGTCTTCCTTTCTTTGTCCCTTTGAGATTGGATCCATGGAAAGGAAGACATCGGATGGGTAGGGGATGGATCCTTGGAAGAGACAGACGAGGGGAACGAACCGCCAGAATCGACAGACTTGGACGTGGCCCATCCACACGACAAAGCAACGTCACCAGACCATGGAAGACACGTCGAACGGATCCAGGAGAATCGTAGCACCACAATGCGCAGCACCCGAACTAGGTCTGAGATGCTACCACGCGCAAGGGAAAGATTGGGACAAGAACCACGTGGATGAAGAAACGAACGAACAACAACAACACAAGGCACGTCCGACAACACGGAACGAAACGAAACGAAACGAAACGAAAGGACGACGGACGTGGGATCCAATGCATACGCGTCGAAAATGGATCCACGTCTCTGCCCTTGGTGGGCATGCAAGCGAACGTTCGTGGTGGACGTCCGAACGAAACGCGAGTCGTCAACGACGGAAAACGAGCACGTGGCTGACAACGGTGCGGCCGATCCTGGAACACGGACGGTATCGCAGGTCTTGCATCGATTGGTGGCCGTCACGATCTTCTGCCTCGTCTTCATGGTGGTCGAAGTGGCAGGCGGGATCTACGCCAAGAGCTTGGCCATCCTCACCGATGCAGCACACCTCATGTCGGACGTCGCAAGCTTCCTCATCGCACTCGCTGCGCTGTGGGCCACGTCGCTGCGATCCAGCGACCATCACTCGTACGGATACCATCGAGCGGAAATCATCGGAGCGCTCTTCTCCGTCGTCCTCGTGTGGATCGTCACGGCTGGATTGGTCGTCGAAGCCGTGCGTCGTCTCATCCAACCCCACGAAGTGGACGGTTTCGTCATGTTCGTGATCGCGTGCTGCGGGATCCTCGTCAACATCGGCATGGCCATCATCCTGCACGGCTGCGGTGGGTCCGACATGGGCCATCTGCACGGCCACGGCCACGGACACAGCCATGGTCACGCCGATCCTTCACCCGAGGGACACCACCACCCGTCCACTTCCAGGAATGAACATGGACACAGCCACGGCACAATGCAGGATTGTCAAATGGGACCTGTAGATGCGCACGCACATGACGTGGAAGGTGCATGTGATCACACCTCTGCCACCCATGCGGAAGGTGCCCCTCAGGACGGTAGAACTGTTGATCGTGAGCATCGGGACCCAGCATGGAAGGACACATCGGCGGACGCAGAGGAAGGGACATCGCTCACGCAGCCTCTGTTAAGCGCCAGTCAAATACTGCACACGTCCGGTTCGACCTCCAAGGATCAAAACATGAATCTGAGGGGGGCGGCCATTCATGTCTTGGGAGACCTGGTGCAGAGCGTGGGGGTAGCAGTTGCAGGTGCTCTGATTTGGTGGAAACCGCATTGGGTGATTCTCGATCCCATTTGCACTTTCATGTTTTCCATCCTCGTTGTTCTCACCACCAAGAACATCACGAGGGACATTTTCGATGTGTTGATGGAGAGGGTTCCGCGCCACATCGACATGGAAGAGCTTGGTCGCGACATCGTGTCCGTCCATGGTGTGAAAAGTGTTCACGATCTCCACGTGTGGTCCTTGACATTGGGTCGTCCGTTGATGTCCACGCACTTGGACGTAGAAGAAGGGGCGGATCCGGATCTGGTGTTGGACGGGGTCCAGCAGGTCTGTCAGAACAAGTGGGGTCTCATGCACACGACCATTCAGATCGATCGCGTCCTTGGTGTGGAATAGACGCGGTTTCGTCCCTGGCACGTGCCATGGAACGTCCTTTTCGGTGTTTGGTACTCTTTCCTCGCATTTCCTTCGTCCTTTCCTGCGCTTGTCTTTGGTTGATGGACCCATGTCTTTCTTCGTGGTTCATGGAACCATCCACGTCCGTCTTCCATCCGGTTCGATCCATCCCTTTCGAAACAGGAACGATTGGACGTGGTTTTCGGTTTCATCTTTCTGTTTCATACGACTCGTAGTAGGGAAACGAGGACCGACCACGAAACCAGCGAAGGTCGTCGAAGAAAAGGGAGACGCACCACGCGACACACGCAGGTCGCACGTGTGCGAAACGAGCGAAGAGAAGGAGTCGAAGAGAAGGAAGAGGAGAAGACGCAATGTCTCGCGGATCCGGATCAGGGTACGATCGCAACATCACCGTGTTCTCTCCCGAAGGAAGGCTGTATCAAGTGGAATATGCGTTCAAAGCGATGAAATCTGCCGGATACACCGCCGTAGGTGTGCGTGGCGTCGACAGCGTGTGCGTGGTCACCCAGAAGAAAGTGCCAGACAAGCTCTTGGATCCCACCAGCGTCACGCATCTCTTTCCGCTCTCGTCCAGAGTGGGCATGGTGGCGATCGGACAGACGCCCGACGCCAAAGCGGTGGTGGAGAACGCAAGGAAGCAAGCGGCAGATTACAAGCGGAAGTATGGATGCGAGATCCCCGTGGATTACTTGGCCAAACTCGTGGCCGACAAAGCGCAGGTGGCCACCCAACAAGCCGGCATGCGACCTTTCGCCATCACGGCCATGCTGCTTGGCGTGGACGAGACCTGGGGACCACAGCTGTACAAGGTGGATCCAGCAGGATTCTACGTCGGATACAAAGCAGCGTGTGCAGGTGCGAAAGAGCAAGAAGCCACCAACTTCTTGGAGAAAAAGATCAAGAACAACCCACAATACAACTACGACGAGTGCGTGAGGATGGCCATCACTGCCGTACAAACCGTGCTCTCCGAAGATTTCAAAGCACACGAGATCGAAGTGGCGGTCGTCACCGCGGCAAACAACAAGTTTCGAGTACTATCCAACGAAGAGGTGGAAGATCATCTCACTGCCATCAGCGAAAGGGATTGAAACGTCGACGAAGACGACCGTTCCAACTTGGAAGGAACCGTGCAAACACGGTGCATCACCCTCTCGTCTTCGAGTAGGAAGATCAAATGGATGCGCAGGGTGCCTGGAGCAAGCGACACGCTTCCGACATCCGTCACGCGACCGGTCGCAACTGGAGCTGCCACTCCCACCCTCCAGAAACGCCTGTGGCGGTCCTGCAGGAGCTTGGATGCCAGCTGCCCATTCGGATCGAAGGAGGTCCAAAAGCAAACAAGGATTCGCCTTGTAAAGGAGAATGCCTCTATTCATTGTCAAAATTTTATTCGTCGTGCTACATTCCTTGCAGGAGAAACAGTTCAGCAGAAATGTGTTCCACCCTGTCTTCACCGATTTTTACCTTTCCACAAGTGGCTGCCAGGGGAGCCGCAAACAGAAAAATGCCGGTGATTGTGATTGATATACACAGCTGCATGACCAGAAAGATGACCCAAAGTACCTTTGAAGTATTCCTGGCAGCATATGCCATCCCGTTTGTGGTTTGCATGTTGGACTTACGATAGCATCCCCATGACAAAAATGGTGCACCGGTCTTAGCAGCGTGTGACCTTGTTGGACCCATGCTTCGCTGCATTGTGAGCCACGTGAGGAGCACAAGGGACCTACATGCAAACCCTATAGGCCAATCCAAGAAGGAAGCATCGTACAAACCCATTGAGGCATGACCTTTGGGATAGGCCTTCCATGAGGAAGTCAGCCCAGCTTGATGATTCCTCCGCTACCAGTCTGCCCCCCATGCATGCAACGTCATTGAACGCTGTCTTACACAACGCCCCTAAGACAAGGGCATTACAATGGCGCCCAATTGCATACTCAATTATCGCATATTCAGTGCAGATCTTGTTTCCTGCACGAAGTTCCCCATCATCCCTTTCGGTCTCATACTCGGATTAGGCAGCCTTTCGACAGATCGTTTTCACAGACGTACTGAAAGAAACCTCTCCTGCAAACCGAGGTAGACTGGTGAAGATCAAACCCCAAAACTGCCCATGCAGGGCTAACACTACAGCTAAACTTGATTTTGCACGTGCAGAGAGATGACATCCAAACGCCAGTGAGCTGGTACGTATGATCAAACTTTTGCTCTTTCAGTGCATAGCTTCGCTGTCTCATCTCACGGCTGGCAACAATCTCAAGCTCAGATCGCACTGCTTACATACTTGAGCACTTCAAGGCACCTTGCAATGGGGAAGGAAGCTACTGCCATGAAAGAGGCTTTGTTCTCTGTGGCCATTCCTGCCTAGCATTACGTGTCAACACAGTCGGCACATTTAAGACCAAGAAGCATTGGCATCGCATTGAACGTCCACTCCTGCTCCCAGGATTTTCTGTCAAATTCTGCCTTAGCGCCCTCCTTAAGCTTCCAGTATAAAGGGGTTTTATGCGGATGATAGCACAGTAAACGCTGCAGCTGGTGGGAGAGTTCTTCGGCATTCTCAAAAAGGCATCCATTCTGGTTCGCGTGCACTAGTTCGTTTCCGATACATTCGTACCGGTATGCGAGAACGGGAATGCCTGCTGCGAACATATCGACAACCTTCATAGGCAGGTCAAGCCCAGAGGAAGAGGAATGCATTGATATGCCCAAATCCATTGCTGCAAGGAGGAAAGGGAAGTCCTCTGCCTGTGCCCAAACCATCTGGATAACAACGTGCTTCAAGTCCAGCTCTTTGACCTTCTCTTTGTACTCTTTCTGCCTAGGTCCCTTGCCAGTGACGACTAGCCAAATGTCCGGTAGCTCATCGAAAGATCTTTCTGCAGAAGCGGTATCATGGCTCCCCCCAAACGACTGGACCAAAGCATCACCCTTCCCTGACACATCACTCTCCTGTTCAACGGCTGTGCGTGCATGTAGCCCGGTCCTAAGACGAATGCTGCTACGTGAATGGGGCTCTGTCTCGCGCAAGGTCATACGAGCTGCTTCGTCATAAAGCCTGAGGGCATCCAGCAGTAAGTCAAAGTCTTCGTCTATAGTCCAGCTGGTGCTGGTTACAGCCAAAGCTGCTTGTCGACGCGTCAGAGCCTGGTAAGAATCTGCACCGAGACATCGCTCAAGCAGCTCCTTCCTCTCCTTTCCTTCTGGTGCCTCGAAGTATTCGTGGGGTCGATCATAGAGCACCGTTGCTGGTTTTCCAAACCTGCGCTGCAGGTCCAGCTTCAAGGCCTTGGATACGCAAAGGTTGCCATCTGCCAACGCTGCAACAATCCTATCACCCGCCCTTGCAACCTTCACCATCGTGTGATCGTTTCCCAGTTCCATTGCCAGTATGGTATCGCCGTAATTGTGCCAATCTACGACGAAAGTGGCTCGCACGAACTTCGTGTAGAGCCAGCAAATCAGGGCCGCTGGGAAGGCCGGTGGAGCTTGCAGCACGACCGCGTACGCTTTGGGCATCTTCCACAACACTCTGGCAAGCGAGAAGACGGTGGACAGGAATTTCAATGCTGTGGCCATGGTTTTCGGCAGATGCGGAGAGGCGGTTGCGGGAAGAAAGGTTCGCGTTTCCACATCCGCTGGGACCGGTGTGCCTTGGTATCCCACCAACACGGCTCGGAATTGGCGATCCTTCGCTGCTTGTGCGTGTCGTATCATCCTCGGGCTCCGTCCCACGTCTCCCATCACCACGAAAGCAGCGAGAGGTCTGGTGCCGTCGATCTCCTTCGTCGCAGGCATCCGCTTGGCATCTTCGTCGTCCATTCCTGTGCGTTCGAATCCCAGGTTCGTCTGGGAATCCTCGTAGTTTCGTCGGATCCATCTTCGAAAGCCATCGTTCCACCCTGGGATTCCTCAGTCATCGGACGACGTGTTCCTTTTCGATCCGAACCGTTCCATGGGATCCCAACGTCGAAACCCAAGGGCGTCGTGTCCCAACTCAAGAGGGACGTGAAACCGTGGATCGAACGACACACGAAACATCGTGGACGTGCAGGCGTAAGCACGACGTCGTGAACCAGGCGTTGGTGCGCATCCGACGCCACGGCGCCAGCAGGCGGACTGCCTCCGTTGGAGGAACAGCGATCGAAGAAGAAGAACAAGAAGAAGAAGAAAACGAAGAAGAACGAAGAGAACGGCGATTCGACCACGAAACCTACGCAAGAGACGAAGGTCGAACGAACCATGGGCAACGCCAGCAAAGTCAAGGACTTCTTCCAAACGGAGTTTGGAAACGCGGAAAACCGCAAGGTGAATATGGTGAGATCGAAAGCCTGACGATGGCACGAAGAAGAAACGCGTGGCATGCAGCGCGACTGACCGTCACGCGCGACTTGCGTCCTCGACATCTGGCGTGGACGTCGTGGTCCTTTCGCACGCAGGTTTTCGTGCGCAGCTTGGCCCTCTTCGCCGGCTCCGTGTTTTTCATGCGTAACTTCGGTGATCTCATGGCCATTTAAATAGACGGAATGCATTCGCATGCGAGCCGGTCGCTCTGCTCTACGTCCAACTCCAAGATGGACGCAATCCATCCCAACCTGCCGTCGCTCGAGGGTCGGCCTCGGAGGGAACGATTCCTTTCCAGTGAATGCAACCCACCTTGCGCGCAAGGCGTATGTGTCAACGAGACGGTCCGTGCTTGCAACAGAGAACCACCGATCCCAACGGAGACGATCGCGAGGACGAGACTTGTCAAAGCAAATCAGCATCGTCGAGAACCCAGACGCCTAGTAGCCTCCCAAGCAAATGGCATTCGATGCAACCCACCTCTTGCCACGATTACAACCGTTGTTTCGTTGGTGTATGCTTGGCGACCCAACAAGGAATGAGGACCTCAATGTCGCCAAAAGCCAGGAATTTGGACGTCTACTATCGAGCTTGAAAGAGCGTACGATACGAGACGCTTCAATTCACCCATCCATGCACAGGCAAGAGGTTGTGTGGTGGCTATCTTGTTTGCAATGGTGTACACGTTGTTCGAACAATCCAAGACAAGCCACTCTTGTTTCGTGAGCAAATCGTTTCACGTGTGGCGGGTGCACCTTTTTGCCAGCAAGTGCTGTGGCTTTGTTCGAAATGAACCATGCGAGCGAGGGCAAAGATGAAGTCGATCGCCATGGAAATGCTTCATACATTTCAAAATATCTCCCCGATCAGGTAGACCAACACCCTTTTTGCGCAAGGGAAAGTGAGTACCACGCCATGAGGACGGTGCCTTTCGATAAAAAGGGCCTAAAACGTTGTTGAGCTTCCACCTTGGGCTCAAAATGCACGGAGTTGCTCCAATTTGAGAAGAATCGACACAACTATGATTTCAAACGCTTAATACTGGATCGATGACACTAGCATGCGGTTGTCTTTCGTTTTGAGTGTGAATTCAAGAGCTAGAGATCCTCATTCTAGATAAGAAGCTACTTGTGCATGAACGCACGTGTTACACGAATGACGAACAAGCGTCCGTGATGGTTCACACGGGTTTCTTGACGAAGGAATTCCCTCAAGGGAGGCTTCTAGTCACCGTTCCGTGACTTATGTGGCACTTTTGGTTCGTCCACGAGCCTCAGCCGA
>JBBULP010000462.1:0-33300 GCA_038048775.1 Picocystis salinarum | reverse complement strand
TTGGTTTTACTTCAAAGTTACGTCACGCGCATGATGGGCCGCGTGCGTACATGGCTTGATTCTTGGGGACGAGGTCGTCGTCTGCAGAAGAGAATAAACTCTCACAGAGGGATCCTGCATCCCTTTTTTCAACAGGCGTTTCCCTTTGAAAGGGAAGGCATCCGGTTTCGATGGGAAGATTCGGTCGGGTTCGATCGGAAAGAGACGGACGAAGCGATCCAAACGAAACCGAACGAGAAGCGCGCCAGAACGATGGACGCGAAACAAGGCAGTCGTCGTGGCACGTAACGCGGTCGAACGGTTTTGAAAGACGCAGGAGGAGGACGAGACACATCGGAGAGGTCGCACAAGGAAGAGACGGCCGATCTGTAGACGACGTGGTACGGCAGCAGCAAGGGAAACGGAGAGCAGGCCAGCAACATGCACACCAGCCAGTCCAAAAGAATGTCGGATGCGCAGCTGAGCTTCCTGCTGCAGGAACTGGGAGAAATCATGCAACATGCCGAAGAAGACGGAACGCAATCCGAACCCTCGGCACTCGTCTCGAGATTACGGTCGCTGCTGCCCGCACTGATAGACGAACACCTGGGTACGAAATCGTCGAGCGAAACCGAGAAAGCGTCCATTCTGAGGCTTGTGCTATTGGCAGTGGATCGTTTTCCTTCCGTATTCCTAGGAGCGGGTGTGATGAATCCTGTCAGTACCCTTTCGAGGTGTTTTGCCACTCATCTAGAATCCAGCAACGTTTCTTCTGTCAATGTCCTTGTCTTCAAACTTTCACATGCCCTGCTCCAATTGGTGCAGGAAAGGCAACCAGCCATATGCAGGACCATGGTGTCAGAATTGGGAGAGATGATGGTGAAAAGTGCCAGGAATGCCCAAGGTCTTCAGCAGAGCCAAGGCTTGGACCAAGTAGCTACTTGCTGTTTCCAGGTGTCGCGAGGACAATGGGAAGGGTTGAATTCTGCAGGAACTGAAGCCCCAGCAGTTAGAAGCACTTCGAATTGGTCACTTGAGGTAGATCTTTCTGACAATGAATCGTGTGAAAAGTTGTTTGTGGTGTGCAGCTCAACATTGGCATCCTTCCTGATTGAACATCAGATGCTGTCAAAAGTATTGGACTTGACAAGCACCTGCACAATAGTTGCCAATATGATGAGGTGCAAGGGCTTTCAAGTGCAAGTGGCGTGTCTCGAATGGGTTGTTTGTGTCAACAGCATTGATCCTTCCCTGGCACCCCAGGTTTGCCACGATGTTTTTTTGTCGAGCATGCTCAACATGGCCGAGCACCATAGCCAGAGCACAAATGCCACCTTGCGCGATCTCTTTGCCGCTGCTTTTGCAAAGTGCGTCGATTTAGTGGTAGGTCTTGTTGATACCGATGACTTGCGGGCGTATCATGAGACAATCATTGGCAGTTCATTGTACATTCTCAATCAATCGTCGGGGCATGTGCTTCTTCTTGCTTTTGGAAAGCTCCTTGGAAGGGTCATCAATGCAAGCACCGGAACTTTACACGTAGTTGTTCCCCTTGTACGGGACGCCGTCAAGAGGCATGCGCAAAGTTTTGTGATGGGCCTTTTCCAAACTATAAACCCCTGCATTCTGTTTGAAAATGAAGATCAATTGGATGGCCAGCCTGTACCTAAAAAACAAAGGACAATCATAGAAGAAAGCTCCCATCAATACCAAGGAAGGAGTGAGCACCAGACTGGTAAGAAATCTGTGGAAGCACTGCTGAGAGTACTTGAGCCCGAAACAGAACTTATATCAACTGACGAGCTCCTTGCCAGGGCACAGTGTCTGGGTTTCTTGTTGGACTCTCTTCCTGAAGAAAATGTGCTCGACCAGCGTCTTCAGCGCTGTATTGAGCACTGGCTTCTATGGGGTGTCCAATCACAGTGTGCTAAACGCAGTGATGTTACCATAGCCCTGATGAGGGTATTGGCTCATCTTGACTTCCAGCACGCTCATCTTCGCTCAGGGGTTGATCAACTTCTCTTAGGCTCCTGGAGTGATGTTGCGCTTGAGGGATGCAGGGTGGATAGTTTGAAACTTTTGATTCAGTCCAATTATATCGACAGGGGTATCAACAGCCTAATAATCAAACTCCTTCAGAGAGGATGTGCAGAGCGCTCGTCTTCCCTTCGTATGGCCGCTTGCACTTTGATCCCTCTAGTCAGTGCTCATCTCATGAATGCAGGAAGTATGATTCCGGATGAGGTTTCTCTCAGCCTCCACGCTCTACTTGAGGACCAGTCGGACATCGTTCGGGCAATAGCAATCTACTCCACAGTTGTTTCTGCTATTCCAACTTTTGCTGCTGTCAAGTCCTGGTGCAATGATGCTTGCGTCTGGGCAAGCAATGGAAAAGTTCCTCCATCCGATACATTGCTCGCAGCTGCAGGCATTGGTGAACTCCAAGGTAGTCAATCCAAGGAAGTGTGCCAAGTTTTATGTTTGGAAAGAATTGCAGACCTTGTACCACATCGTATGCTGCTGGATACTGTCACGTTCTCGATTGTGCAGGGATCACACCCTCACAGCGCTGCAGCATCTTTAGCTGCTCTTGGATGTTTCCTTCTTTCAGACTCAAAGGAAATGTTCCACGGTTGTGGTGCTACGCTCATGGATTGTCTACATGCATTTTTGACGGGACGGACCGAGGCGATCGAGATTGCACCATTTGCCATTGTGGGATTTGTTCAACCTTGGGTTCTTAGAGAGCTTTTTCAGAATGATCACACGAAAGAGAACCAAGACACCCCATCACAGGAAAACATGGCAAGTAAGCCTCCCAAAGATGCAGAGGTCTGCAGTTTGGAACTTCAATTGATTCAAGAATTAAGGGCCAAATTGGAGAATGGCAACGACCCTGCTACTGCTACAACAGTGGTTTCATGCCTTGGAGCCCTTGGAAAAACAGTGCAGAGCCGCCAGGCGTTCCTTCTGTCCCTTCTCCTGCTGATAAGCCAGCTTGACAATGAAGCTAAATCCGTAAATTCGGCAGCTGCAGTGGAGATCAGAGCTATGGCTCAGAACCAGGGATCATCGGCCTACAAAGTACTTTGTGGCAGCCGTCCTGTCCTCGAGTATGTTGTGCGGAATTTGATTGCCAGGCCCAAGCTTCTGAAGCAGCTAGCAACTCACGTGCTAGAGGAGGTAGAACTCAATCTGTTGAAGCTTATAGTAAAGGAGACGCTGCCTAGTCTAGTGGAGCAACAGCAGACAGATATCCTAGTAGAGATTGCACGTAGATTCACTTCCCTCCAAGGGAAAGAGATGTGTGTTGCTGCTCTCCTTGTGCAGTATGGACACTACGCAATTGCAGAGGCACTGATGGGAAGTAGCATTCAAGAGATAGACAGACTCATGCAGTATATGGAATCTGTCACCGGTTGGGGTTTTATTTCGCAGTTGGAAACCTGCCTGCCTGCATTACTCAGGCAAGTCACATGGAAATTGGGAGAAGAGAAGCATGCTTCATCTGTGCAAACGAGGGAGAGAACACATGATATGCTTCAGCAAGTTGCACAAATAATCACGAAAGAGGCGAGTGTTCCTGGCCTGTTAAAGGGCCATTTTGTGATGCTGCTCAATTCCTTGGGAGACCATTTCAAGTCAAAGAAAGTTACTGGTAACGAGGCCTTGCAGGTGGTCCGCTCCCTCGATGTTCTGGTAATCTTTATCGAAGGTAGCATAGTGGAGTTTGTGCCTCACGTGACTGCATTGCTTACCCAGGCCACTGAACTGTCGAATGATCCATCTCTTCATCATTCTATGCTGGAGCTGAGGCAGTCAGCTAGAATGGCTGTCGTTGGTGCTTGGAAAACGTTTTTGAACGCTTTAATCAGGCACATGCCAGCTGCGCTCTCACGCGTAGGCCCACAAGCTTTGGTTGTACTGTTACCAAATTTTGAAGAAAACAAGTTGCTTGCTGCAGCAACTTCAGCAGCCTTAGACTTCCTCGTGCATCCATCAACAGATAACAAGGAGCATGTAAAGAATGCGCTGCGGCTTATGCCTCCTCTTCCGGCTCTACCAGAGACTGAACAGATAACCAAAGCAATTGAGGCTGAGAGAGGGCATCTTACCATCCATGACAAGCTCAAACTTTTGGAAGAGTCGCTTCACCACGAGAGCCTTGCTGTACGGCACGCTGCACTGGGAGAGTTTGTCGCACTCTTGGGTATACACAAAGGATGGCCTTCTGGAGTGGGAAGGCATTTGGAAAGGTTGCCAGGACGCAAGAAAAGCTCAGACTGCAGTGACCTGCTGTTGCTTGAAAACTGCATCTCAACATTGCTGAGATGTGCAGGTTCAGAGGCACGTTCCCTGCTCCGATACAAAGTTCAGCTAAGGGCAGCCAGGTGCCTCGGAATGATTGGCGCTGCTGATCCTGCAAGGCTCAACATCACAACACGCACTCCTGTCCAAATAGGCATATCGGATGAAGTCCTGGCACTGAGGCTGATTGAAGATCACTTGTCTCGCGTCTTGAGTGGTGCCTCAGATATTGATACACTTGATGCAGCCGCATATGCAATTCAGGAAATCTTGAAAGCTGAGCCAGGAGCAAGTGTGGATACACCCATTTGTCTTTCGGGGGCTCAAACACCACATGGAGCTCTATGGGCAAACCTTTCCGAGAGTGTCAAAGAAGTAGTCAGGCCATGCCTGACCTCAAACTTCACACTTCAGCTGAAAAGCTCAACCACTAGGAACCAAACTCCTGTAATAAGCTCAAGGCCAATGAGCTTTAGAAGGTGGATCCTACTTTGGATACGCTCACTTGGAGCTCGAGCTACAGGAACCAAGGGCCTGTTGTTTCGTGCATGTCAAGGTGTCTTCCGACATGATATGACAACTACCCTGTTCTTGCTACCGTTTATTGTGCACAACGTTGTTTTGAATGCAGATGAGGCAGCGCGAGTTGACATATTCCAGGAAATAATGGCAGTTTTGCAAGGAAGTCTTCCGGATGCGCCAAACACACCACACGATTCAGAAGGAATGCTTGAAGTAAGTACACATGAAGTATTTGCTTTGGTAGATGCTTTGAGCACATGGGTGGAAGAAAACAGGTCAAAGAAGGAAGAGGAGAAAGTCGATGATACTTACGTGATAGCACTTTTGGATGCCATACCGGCGGAGCATCTAGCTTCTGCAGCATTCCGTGTCAATGCCCACGCAAGGGCGCTGAAGTATACTGAAGAATTCCTAAGAAAGAAGACCGACAACTTTGGAGGTTTGAATCCATGCGCAAGGTTGAGTAACAAGTTTGATGATGAAGGAGTGCAGCTACTGCAAAGAGTGTACCGGGGTCTTGAGGACCCAGATAGCTTGGCTGGTCTAGCAAGCTTGCGCGAATCTGGTGAGAAAATCGATGACAGGCTCATCATTGCAGAATCAACTGGGAAGTGGACTGAGGCATTGTCACTTTATGAGAGAGAGAGGCAGACTAGGTCATGGACCTCAGGTACCTCGTCTGTTGATGGACTAAACAAGTCCTGCCTCCAGCAACAGATTCATGACGATGGGTATCTACGATGTCTACTGAAAATGGGACACTGGAGTGCTGTGATGACCCAGGCCAACGGTCTCATGCATCTTTTGCCATCCAGGAAGGCACAGTTTGCGTCTAGGGGAGCAGAGGCAGCTTGGAGGCTTGGGCAGTGGGATATGCTTGACAACTACCTCGGAACGTCTGGGGCAGATGTTAATGCTCTTCGCAGCATGGGAGGATTTGGATCAGTGATTGAAGGAGAGGGGATCCGTGTTGGTAAACTACTCCAGGCAATGCGTAGCGAGGATCCCATGTGGTTTTATGAGGAAGTCAAAAGATCCAGATACGAAGCCATGTCCTACCTGTCAGCTGCAAGTATGGATTCGTATGAACGAGCGTATCCTCGCTTGGTTTGGTTGCAAATGGTCCAGGAAGTTGAAGAGACCTTCGAACTGCACTCAAAAAAGTCCAAAAGTGAAGTAGGGGAAAGACATATGCTACGGGCACTTTCGAAGTGGAGCGAGAGATTGTCTGCAACACAACCGTCACTGTCTATTCGTGAGCCCATTCTCTCACTCAGACGGCAGCTTTACACTTTCCTGGGTCTTCAGGAGGAAGCTGGCAGTTGCATCCTTGAATATGCAAAGATTTGTAGGAAGTCAGCTCACTATGATGCTGCTTTCATGGCTGTTTCAGAAGCTGAAGCCAAGGGAGTGCCATACTTTGAGTTGGAGCAAGCAAAGCTTCTCTGGGACATAGGACAAGGCCATCATGCTATTTCTGTCCTCCATCGTTCCTTGAGGAGGAAACCGCAAGCAATTGGTAGGCAGGATGCAAAAATGCTGCTACGTCTCGCTCGCTGGGCACACATGACTGGCCAGATGCAGCAAGACTCCATCATTAGCCATTATAAGCAGGTGATTGATTTGGAGAAGCACTGGGAGAAGGGGTACTTTTATCTTGCTAGATATTTGGATGAGTTGCAAGCCGATGCAAAAAAACGGCAACGGGACACTGGACGGGGTCTACCCTTCACAAGCACCACAAAGAGGGCTAGCAAGGACCCCGAAATCCTGGAAAGGCACTATTTGGAATATTTGACAGAGGTGATTCGCAATTACTCCCACTCTCTCAAGTACGGACACATGCACATTTTTGAGAGTCTACCAAGGATGTTGACTTTATGGTACGACTTTGGTGCTGAAATTGCCCGCATGGAAGGCAGTGTTCCTTCCAAACAAAGACGCATTGCCACTGAGGTTATGGTTCTTGTTCAGCAGTGTGCTAAGATGTTGCCGGTGCATGTGTGGCTTACTGCATTGCCTCAACTCACCTCTCACATAGCCCACATAAACCCTGATGTACAAAAGATCACGGCACACATTATCGGAAAAGTTTTGCAGTTCTACCCCCAACAGACGCTTTGGGCCCTTGTGGCCATGACCAAGTCCACTGTTTCTCAACGCAGGAGCAATGCAACTGAAATCATTGCTATCGGCAAGAAACACGCAACTACAACGGAAGGCAAGAAGGTGTACAAACAATTCATTCCCTTTATAGAGCAGCTTATCAAATTGTGCTTTCATAGCATACCACGGGGACAAAAAAGTTTCTCGTTGACCAACGACTTCAGTGTCTTGAAGCGCATGATGCCGCTCGAAATCATGATGCCTGTACTGAAATGCCTCACTGTTGAGCTTCCAACCGATGGAAAAGTTGTGGATGGAGGACGACCAATTGCTCCAGAAGTGTCTGTGAAGATTGAAGGGTTTCAGGATGAAGTCGAGGTGCTCCTGTCTCTCCAGCGGCCAAAGAAGTTGCGACTCTTGGGCACAGATGGTATTGAGTATACATTTCTTTGCAAACCAAAGGATGACTTAAGAAAAGATGCACGGATGATGGAATTCACAACAGTTCTGAATAGACTTCTCTCGAAGAATGCACAGAGCAGAAGGCGCAGTATGTATATCAGGACTTTTGGAGTAATACCCTTGACAGAAGAGTGTGGCTTAATCGAGTGGGTGCACAATACCACTGGCTTGCGCCATGTCTGTCAAGACGTTTACACCAGAGAAGGATTGTTTGACCGTAGACGAACCAATCCACAGATCAAGAAGATGTATGATAGTGCACAGGGTGGCACTCCATCAGATCTCCTGAACGCTGTTCTCGAAATGTTCCCCCCCCGCCTCCACTTATGGCTTTTACGGATGTTCCCTGAACCTTCCCTGTGGTACACAGCCCGGAATAATTTCACCCGCACTGCAGCAGTTTGGTCTATGGTGGGACATGTAGTTGGACTTGGCGACCGGCATGGTGAGAACATTCTCATCGATTCTGCAAGTGGAGACTGTGTGCATGTTGACTTCAGCTGCCTCTTTGACAAAGGACTTGCGCTAGAGAAGCCGGAAGTGGTTCCTTTCAGACTCACCCAGAACGTTGTGGATGGCTTTGGAATATCTGGAGTAGAGGGTTCATTCACGAGAATGTGTGAAATTGCGCTGAAAGTGCTGCGGGTCCACCGCAATACGCTTATGAGTATACTGGAGACTTTCGTCCATGATCCACTTGTTGAGTGGACAAAGCACACCAGGCATACCACCAGTCCAGACCAAGCTGACAATGCATTGGCGCGGAAAGCGCTCGCGACTATTCAAGGGAGGCTTGATGGAGTTCTAGTAGGAGTACGATCAACACCGTCATTGCCATTGTCCGTAGAAGGGCAAGTGCTCAGCCTTATCAGCGAAGCAACTAGCAAGGACAACCTTGGAAAGATGTACATTTGGTGGATGCCATGGTTCTGAGCCTACTTCCGTAAACGACATGTGAGTGCTTTTCTGCTGCGTTTTTCTCAAAGTGAAAGCGCTGCCTACACGAATGCTAAGCTCTTCAGGTGAAGTACAGCTGCAGTACGAAAAATTCTGGTTGTCCACTGTGGTCACCCAACATCCAAAACCTAGCATCCACAAATTTTCAAGACAGACCCACTGAATCTGCTTCGAATGCTAGTCTGCTGAAGTCTTGTGTAGCATGCCTTCTTCGAGGTAAGATTCCTGAACTGTGACTTTTCTATGGGCAAACACCATAAACATGGTGAACAATGCACTTGCAATAAAAATTGTGTCAAACCACTTTGCAAAAAAAGTAAACTCAAGCTCCTGTCCGAAAACTTCTGCAATCTGCTGTCGCAGGTGAGGTGGGAGCTGTTGCTGGACCAGTAAAATGAAAGAAAGGCAGTATAAACCCATAAACTCTGCAAAAAAAAGTGCCAATGCACTTGCAGAGGCACCGCTGCTTGCCAATGACATTAGCTTCAGTATGTCTCGCAGAAATGCCCTTATAGAGTTTGCTGAAACAAAGGCAATGAAAGCCAGTGTCAGATATTGGGAGAAGATACTTGCATCTATTGGTACGTGCAGTAGATTGAGGGTCAAGGCTGCAGCTACTCCAACTGGATCTGAGCCGGAGCCACTTGACCTTGTCATCAGGTTCAAGATAGCACGAAGCAAGCGCCAAACACAGTATCCAGAGGTGGCGTACCCAAACCAATTGAGAACCAATCCCACCAATGTTCCTGCACGTGCATGCCTCTTGCTCATGTCCACTGTTTCCCTGAGTTCGTTGCTTAGGTGTCGACACACCTCTTCAAGGGCATTGATTTCCAATTTAAGCATGTTGATTTTTTCCTCCTGTCTATTTCTTTCCGCGATATTGGAGAGTATCCTTCCGAACAGCCCTCTTTTCTGGGTGACAAGTTCATTTCTTGTCTGTTCTACCATGATCCCTTCTAGTTTCTCCTTCTTTACCCCAAGGACCTTTTGCGTTTGTTGGATTCTCCATTCAATGTTCTCCACATCTGCACTGGTGACTGGACGTACAAATGCATTGAGGTATCGAAAAGGCATCATCACTGCTCCATATCCGGAGAGGATGGCCATGAGTGTGACTCCTAATGCTCCAAGTCGGGCTAAAAAGGGTGCTAGTGAGAACCTAGTGCTTGCTGCAATTTTTTGCCCCTCTTGATTCTTTCCCATTTTCCAGAGTAGCCATAGGAAGATCACTTCCCATCCAGTTGCCAGGATCCAGGCTCTTCTTTTGGCGATGCCGAAGCTCGTGGCTGTCCTCTGTGCATGGTACACGGGCAGAAATACGATGAGGAACCAGCACAGTGTCCATGCATTGATTTTCCAGCACGTTTTCCTACCTGCAGCATCTCCAAGATTCATGGCTTCAATCAGCAGCAGTACCAGCAGGTTCCCAGAGGCTGCGAATGCGGTGGAGAACACGGTTCGGAGGGAGGCATCGGGCACCTCTCGACCACCACAGACTGAATTTTGCAGGAATTTCCGTCCAATTGCGTACAAGGACACGACCGATGCCACGCACAGGACGGTAGCTTGCATGTTTTCGTGTGGAGTTCCTTCCTGTCTCTTCCCTCGCGGATCGTTCCGTTCTTCCTTTCTCTCCGTCGGCTATTTTTTACGTGGTTTTCCTCTCCTTCGATCTCCTTGTTCGCTTCGCTTCACGCCTTTCCTTCCACGTCGCAAGCTGCAAAGTCGTGCTCACCTGTCTCCGCCACAGTCGTTCGCCATTCCCACTCCCTTTCGTCTCACGAACGGACTCTCCCCCCCTTCCTGTGGAGAGAAGAAACTCACCTCCTTTCCTCAGGAGAGAAGAAACTCCTTGGGTTTGGAAGGCCCTGGGTTAACTCGTCGATTAACCTGGCATGGACGGTGGCGAGTGGACGTGCGTCGGCGGCATGGAGGCGGTGGCGGTGCACGAAGCGGACGGCGTGGTGGTGGAGGAGCTGGCCGGGAGCTTCGGAGGGTGCGTGGGAGAACCGAAGCAACGGATACGAGAAGAAGGATCACGTCCAGGAGGGAAAAGAAATGGAGACGAAGCGAGATGCGACGGGAAAGGCGTGGTTCGAAAGCTGACCCACAGACGACGAACGGACAGGCTCTCCTTGGACGAAAGATACGAGCTCGTGAGAAGCATCGGTGAAGAATGCATCCAAGAACAAGAACTCAGGAATCTGCTGCTGAAAAAACCTGACGTCGTGGCCTACGATGGATTCGAACCGTCCGGAAGGATGCACATCGCACAAGGCGTCATGAAAGCACTCAACGTCAACAAACTCACGCGTGCAGGATGCACGTTCAAGTTCTGGGTCGCAGATTGGTTCGCCCTGATGAACAATAAAATGGGAGGAGATCTCAAAAAAATACGAACGGTAGGCCAGTACATGGTAGAAGTGTGGAAAGCGATCGGAATGGACATGGAAAGGGTCGAGTTCTTGTGGTCGGCAGACGAAATCAACAAGAGGAGCGATGAGTATTGGTCCATCGTACTCGACATCGCACGTAGGAATAAGCTTCCTCGCATCGTAAGATGCTCGCAAATCATGGGAAGGAATGATTCTGATGACCTCTCGGCAGCGCAAATTTTCTACCCTTGCATGCAATGCGCCGACATCTTCTTCCTCAAAGCCGACATCTGCCAGCTCGGAATGGATCAAAGGAAAGTCAACGTGCTAGCAAGAGAGTACTGTGACGATATCAAAAGGAAGAATAAACCCATCATCCTGTCCCATCATATGCTCCCAGGGCTGCTGCAAGGGCAAGAGAAGATGTCCAAATCTGATCCAAACTCCGCAATTTTCATGGAAGATGCAGATCACGAAGTCAACACAAAGATCAAGAAAGCGTACTGTCCACCACAGGTTGTCGGAGGCAACCCTGTGGTGGAGTATGTAGAGTATGTCATTTTCCCCTGGTTTGGCAAATTTGAAGTGCAACGGAGTGACAGTAACGGCGGGAACAAAGTGTACCTTAGCATGGAGGACCTGAAGGACGATTATGTCAAGGGGGAACTGCATCCCGGAGATCTGAAGCCGTCTGTCGCGAGAGCACTAAATGAAATTCTTCAGCCTGTTCGTGATCACTTTCAGAATGACCCGGAGGCCAAGAAGCTGCTGGCAACCATAAAAAAGTACAAGGTTACGAAATGAAGAATATAGTGGTGTTACGATCATTTACATATGGGATCATTCTTTTGATGTGTTTGCGTGCTTTACTGTGGGAAAACTTTCTTGAGATCACGCTTTTGTTTGTCTGTGACCTCTTCAGGAAATTGAATCTCGAAGGAGATCTTCAGATTCCCCTTGATGCTGGGATTATGTGCTGTGGGCATGCCCTCCCCTTGCATGACAACTTTGTAACCAGGACGTACCACTTCATCCACAACCACCCTCAATTGCCTATTATCTAGCATAGGAATGGTGATAGTGAATCCCGTGAGTGCTTGCAGGAGGGAGATAGGTGCCGTGTAGAGAAGATCGTTGCCATCACGTACAAAGTATGGGTGCTCTTTCTCCTGTACAACAAAGACCACATCCCCAGCCTCGCCGCCTGGGATCTCGTCTCCTTTGCCTCGGAACATTATCTGCATGCCATTCCTCCACCCAGGTTTGATATGAATGTCTAAGACTTCTCCAACAGTGATTCTCCTGCCACTGGCATCGCAGAGCGATCTAGAAATCTTCATCTTTCGAACAGATCCTCTATACAATTCTTGCAACGTGCACTCGAGTTTGCATTCTACAGGCGCGGCCTTGCGCCTTCTGGGCTGGAAGCTGTTGTCAAACATGCCCTGGAACATGAAAGACGAGAATGGCCCGGGCTCACCCATGTCTGCAAAGAATTCGTCACCGAAAGGATCCCCACCAAAGAATTCTTGGAAGATGTCTTCCGCTGTGCGACTGTGGTGATTGCTTCGCTTCCCATTGGTTGGCATATCTCCCGTTTGTCTCAACCCGTCTTTGCCAAAGCGGTCATACACAGCGCGTTTCTCTCGGTCGCTCAGCACCTCATAGGCTTCGGACACGAGTTTGAAGTGCTCTTCTGCACGTGCTCGATCGCCTGGATTTTTGTCCTTTGTCGAGATCCACGCAAGCAGCGCCTCGTCGCGTCAGCTTCTGTCCAATTCGACTGCTTTGCTTCTCGTTGCACATCCGGTTCGTTCGACGTCCTTCCACACGTACCGGGTGGCATCTGAGCGCCAATTTTCGGTACGCTTTGCGTAGTTGGTCGTCCGTGGCGTTCCTTCCCACGCCCAGCAGTTCGTAGTAGTCCATTTCCATCCCGCTTCAAGCTTCCACGTGTGCGCCAGTCGCTCGCAACCACTTTTGTGGCCAACGCTCGCTTCCCAAGCACGGGAATTTCTCCTCGGCGGTCCATGGAGCACGAAGCCATCCGATCGAGTTCTTCCCCATCCCACGATCTCGATCTCCCTATCGCGATCTTGGAAAATCGACCCCTGGATCTGTGGTGGATCTCGGGTGCAGATGCGAGCACGGTGAGCGTACGAGGACCGTGTGCCGAGGAGGAACCCTCCCTCGCCCTTTCCCTCCGGATCAGAGGCAGATTTTTGTGAGCCGGACCCGAAACACCCGTCCCTCCACCCCCCGAAGCCCGGGAAACTCCTCTGCGAGACACGTGCTTGGAATTCGATGCGATCGATGCGATTCCCTTCTTGGGCAGGAACGAAGGGACGAGGCTCGCAGGACGGGTCTTCTAGAAGGTTCCTCGGGTCGGGGTCGGATTGCTCCATCCGACCCAGACCGACGATCGTTCGATCGAGAGGATGCCACACGGATGCCAAAAGCGATCGTGGAGCCAAGCTGTGAGGGAACGGTGTGAGATGCAATGGAGCATCGGGATGGACCGTAGCACGCGTTGGTTCCCAATGGAAATGGAGTCCACTCGTGGGTGCGAGATGCACCTTCCTACCGACGCACAGTGCTTCGTTGCGAGATCCTGACCAAGAATGGGCCGATCAAGTTGGAGACGCAACCTGATTGTGCAAGGAGAAATGTCAATCGATGCAATTGCCGGACGGTCTCAATCGAAGGTGTGCGGGAGGAGATGACCACGCATCGATTCGAGATTGCGCTTCCACCATGCAAGTCTCTCGTATGACAAGAGAAGCCACACCAACTCGAATTGTTGTTGATCTCCATTGAAATCCATTACCACATGGGAAGACAAGCGGGAAACCAAGATCGAAGCTGTCGTTGGGTTTACATGCATTATCCAACGTGCTCCTTACATGCAACATCCTACTAGCGACCAGTGCGCCGTACACGATCACCAAAGGAGCCGCTTGTCCTTGTCCATTGGTTGGACAAGCAACTAGTTCTAGAAGAAGCCACCCTTTTCACTTTGAAATTTAGTGGCACCTACTGCGTAGAGTGCGAGATTCGGGGGAGAATATTGAAGTATGAAACCATTCAAGTTTAACACCATCCCATCCGCTACCCAACCCGAATTCTTCTTCCACTTTTGTGCATTTGAGACCACCTATGTGAATCGCCTTGGACTTCTTCGCATCCCATCCTCACCAACCACTCGCTTCCCACCATCGATTGACTTTGCCTGTGACGGATTGACGACGGAGGTTTCCTGCACCGATCCGTCCACATTTGCGATCCATTGCTGTGGACGAACGACGCTCGTGACCATCCGCTTGCGACGTCCGATCCATTCATCCGTTCCTCTTGCATCCCCTGCGCCCAGTGCATCGGAAAAGACCGTTCTGAAGACCGCTTGGACTGCAGTCCTTGAACGTGTGCTCGGATGGGGCGTGCATGAGCTGGACACGACTTCGACAGTCGGTTGGCCGACCGACGTGGTCATGGCCATGGTGGACGATGCCTGGAAGATGCTGACGTCTTTGGCGAAAGGAGTGCCGTTCCAAGCCGTGACGTGGACGTTGCTGATCCTGATCGCCACGATGCTGGTGAGGCGAAGGTCGAGAAACGCCCTGCGAAAGAGATTGGAAACGCTCGACGGGGAGAAGAATTACGACGTGCACGTGCGCGTCATCTCGGCAGTGAACCTCCCGGCTTCCGATGCGACGGGAGCGAGCGACCCTTACGTGGCCGTCGAATATGCGAACCTCTGCCTTTGCACAGGAATGCGGATTCAAACGCTACATCCGTCCTGGAACGAGACCCTCCAGTTCCCGGTGAGCAATATCGGAGACCATCGTGAAGTGGTCTTCAACGTGTACGATTGGGACCTTTTCTCAGCAGATGATTTCTTGGGAAAAGGGGTCCTGCAATTGCGAGGACACGTGGATATTACCAGACTGATGGGGGATGAAGTGAAAGTGTGGATCCCACTCACAGGAGTGCCCAAGGCAAAGCTACAGGTGGGCGTGAAGGTCACCGCTTCTGAAAAGAACTTGAAGATAGAAAGTGCTGCACACGTACAATTTCTCTTGAAACGGAAAGCAAGGACAGCACCTGATATTGTGAGGCCCCCGCCAGGATACTTGGAGTCGAGCTTGGGACTTCCAGGGGGAGAAAGGATACTGGAAGGTGGCTTTGGCGCTTCCATTCTGGCAAATAAACAACTTTTGCTTGGTACTGTCTTCGTCACAGATAACTACTTGTGCTTTCAATTAAGCGAAGGCAAGCAGCACAACTGCTTTGCCAATGGTTTGGTGCTCCCGCTCCTGGATATAGTCCGAGCAAAGCCAGTGGACCTGGATGTGGTGCAGCCCTCCATTCCTGGGATCATGGTAGAAGTGAAACCCAAAGCAGTGAAGGATGCATCAGAAAGCAAGCCAGACTCAACCACTGAACAGAGTAAGCGTGGGCTAGATAACCAACTTGAGTATCTACTGCTTTGGAGCATGCATGGGGCTGGGAAGAGGCAAATGGAAAAGTTTGGAGGAAACAAATCGAACCGCCCAGTACAGCTCTTTTTCTCCGAGTTTCGGGATGGGTGGAAGCGCACAGATATGATGGGTTTCTTTGGCAGTGTGGTGAAGCATGTTGCTGAAATGGCCCAGGCAGAAGAGGACTCTGACACCGTTGGTCCACTGCTTCGCGATACTCAGCCAGAACTCGTCCTTGAGGACGAAATTGCTGCAGACACATCTTCGCTCTGGACGCTATGTTACGACAATGATGCAAAAGTTCAGAAGAGGCAGTTTGAGAAGCGGAGGGAGTTTGACATTGACATTCTTCCTTGGAAAGTCTCGCCTGAGGGGCCAGGCATACTGATGCGGAGTCTGAAGCTGAAATCTCCAATCCGGATCCCTTTTGCCCCACCTGTAGCACACGTGAAGAAGAGGCAGAGATGCCTCCAAAGCAGGGAAAGCTTCACCATTGAAGAGGCATCAGTGACTCCAAATGTTCCATATGGTGATTGCTTTGTCGTAGAAAGCACATGGAAGTTTCAGAATATCCGACCAAAGACCTGCAAAGTGGAGGTTTACGTGGGTGTCTACTTCACCAAAAGCACTATGATGAAAGGGAAGATCAAGTCCAATTCGATTTCTTCCCTGCGTGATGCATCACAGCTATTCCTGTCGCTGGCAAAGGAGGAAGCAGCGGCTTAAGCTCTGCCACATGCATCCCATAGCTTCACAGCCGTTGCATATTGCGGCCCTATGCACACCTAACTTTCGTGCTATTTGCTCAATGCCCACGGATTGTATCAGCCCAGCCTTACGAACAATCCACTAGGCTTTGAAGGATAGGCGAACGAAGTCACGAGAATGCGTTTCACTTCATGCTGCAATTAAGACCTTGCACCTTCAATTTCTACCAGACGTATCTGATTCCGTAGTACTGAACAAGCCTCTGCCTGCATTTGGGGCAGGATCCACTTCTGCTGCAACAGTTCCAGCCCTTCCCTCTCCGCTTTGTATGTTTTGGCAAGATCAACTTGCTGGCTTTGCATGGACATTTGCTGCTGCATCATCTGGGTATCATCCACTGCAACATCTCCTAGAAATATGCTGAAGAGTGCTCCTAGTCCAAACATATTGATGAAATACCACGACAAGCTGCTGACATAACGAACATCTAGGTTCTGGAGGTCGATACCTCTTTGCAGCATGACTCGGAATCTTGGTGTGAGCGGGAAGGGTATTTTGGCCGCGATGAATCCGCTAAAGAAGAAATTTACCCACGCAAATGTGAGCATCTGCGGCACCATCATGCCCAGATTCTTCTTCATCATGCTGTTCACGGCATCGGGATCCGACAAGAGTTGCATTTGCGTACTGCCTTCGGGCAGCTTTTCGTGCAGCACTCCACCTTCTCTGTCCACAAAATACGCTTTCCTTGCAGCGAAGACTTGTGGTTCCAGCCAATGTGCGTTCGTTCGCAGTGCTTTGGCCCTGGCCGTCACTTGCATGCGTTTGAGTTTTTCCACGTCGGTTTTCGTTCCTTCTCCGGCGAACATCCTCTGCACCCGGCTCCGCAGGACTCCGATAAGGAACATCGAGAGAGACAGCGGGATCAGCACCCAGTAGCATATCTCTCGATCCAACACGAGGTCTTCCATGCCTGCTTCGTTGGAAGCGCCGTGCGACGTCCTCTTCCTCGTTCGTCAACTTGTGAAACGAAAGAAATGTGGACCTGGACGAAAAGGGGGGCACAGAAGGACGGGGTGGGAGCAGACTTTCGCGCCGACCAATGCCCCCCTTTGGAGGCAATTGGTTGTCTCCGGCTGAGAGGAGATCCCTGGCAGCCAGGATGGATCCGACACGACAGATCGCAGACAGGTGCAGAGCTTCGTCGGTTTTGGCTGCGTCGCGGAAGGACGGAATTGAACCAATGCAAAAAATGGGAGAACTTGTTCTCCTGGGCCGAGGGGTGGAATGGATGAAACGCACGAGCACAGCCAATTGTCCTGTGGCACCCGTGGAGGAAGGCCACATGAAAACTGTGACAATTGATGCCTCGACCATTGCCGAATTTCGCAGAGCAGCATGAAAGGCTACAAAATAAGAATCGCACCGAACGATAGCGTGTGCTGACCTTCTGGATGAGGGATGAAACGCATTTTGTCTTGCCATGCAAAAGGCGGAGGGAATGCTCCAAATATGCCTCAAGACATGTAGAGGAAAGGAAAATTATTGAGCACAACCTGCTGTGAAAAGAGTCCAAGAAACATCTATTTTTTGTTTTCGAAACCCGGCAAGCGACCTTAGACCTTTCTGCGGCCCAGGATCTTAAGTTTCTCATCAGAGGTTTGGAAACGTCCATGACCAAACTTGGAGGATGTATCGATGAACTTGAGAGAAACCTGTTCCAGTGCTGACCTGGTAGTCTGAGGGATGAGGGATTGGCGCAAAGTGATGCAGCGCTTCTTGGTACCAATGACTGCTCCCTTGATCAGCATGTAATCTTCGTTGATCACACCATAGTGGGGGAAGCCACCCATGGGGGTGATATCCTTCTCTGTCAGATCAAAGTCTGTGGTGGCCTTGTGGGATTCCTCGCCAGCCTTGCCAATCTTGTAGATCTTCTTGTTGATCTCTGTACGGTGATGGAAACCATGCTGACCCGCACGTGCCACTGAGAAAGCCACACGGGCAGGATGCCATGCACCAATGCAAGCAACCTTTCTGAGACCACGATGGGTTTTGCGTGGCAAGCGGCTCACGCCCCAACGAGTCACCACGCCCTCAGTACCGCGACCTTTCGAGATACCCACTGTATCAATCATCTCGCTGGGTTGGAAGACAGCATTCACCGGCACAGTCTTCTCGAAAAGGCCGTATGCGAAGTCGACCTTCTCTGCTGTGGAACCTCCATTCACCTGGATCTCCATCATGTGTGCCTTCTTCTGGCCAATGCTAACCTTGCGCACCTGGGTGTGAGCGATCACACGGATCACTGCACAGTGCTTCTTCAGCATATCCAGCTGAGATTCAATCTCTTTCTTGCCATCCGAGTATTTCTTGGCATACTTGGTAAAGGCCTTCTTCTTGGACTTGTACCAGTTCTTGTAGAACTTGCGCTTCACCTCATCGTTAAGATGCTCTGCCCACACGGAGCCCAGGGAGCGCAGGCCACGAGGAGTCTTCACGTAACCTACGATGCCAACAATAACCATGGGAGGGCATTCCAACAGGGTGACAGCTTCGCAAGCCTCTTTCTTGTGCAATTTCGAACCGGGCTTGTCGACATCACGAAGGATGTGGGTCATACCAGCTTTGTAGGCCATGAATGCGGTCAGATGTGGCGGCTTGGACGCATCATCCTTGGGAAAGGATTTGACTGTTTCGAGGCAGAGGATCTGGTCAGCCCGGCACGAAATCGATGGCTGGGGAGGACTTCGACGCATCCTCTTCGGCTCGCGAGGGTTTTCTTCGTCGGGTTCCGAGCAGACGAAGGTCACCCCATCGTCGTCTCTCCGTCACGCACTTTTTCCTTTTCCACGGCGACACCTCTTCTTGGGCAAGAATCCGAGCGATCCGTGCCTCGGATCTGAATCGCGAAACGCAAGAAAAGACGCATCCATCGCTCGTGGTCAGCTTTCAGCCTCGATGACGAAAAACCCTGGTGCCTCTTCGCCGACGATTCTCCCACTCGTCCTTCGTCATCGTTCGTCTCGTTTCCAACGTTCCCACGGTCGTTTCTCCGCTCGTTTTGGACCTCGTCGACCTTCCATCGTATCTCCGTTCGTCCGTCACGATCGTCTTCGTCGTTGGGTCCACGTCCATCCCGTCGTCCTTCCCCTCGGACGAGGGTTGGTTTTCCGCGCACGTCTACCCCCGTCGCCGCTCTTTTTCCGTCCCACGTCTTCCAGATCGCTCCCACTTCCGTTCGGAATCCTTTCTTCGATGCGTACGTTCGAACTTGCGATGCGACATGGCGTGTTGGTGCGGCCGCCGTCTCTGTCGGTTCCACGGCTGGACGTGTGGCGGCTGCTGTCCTCGACCAATTGTCCAGGCGTCCGATGAGAAAGGGACGTCCTTCCCGATGAGAAAGGGACCACGAGACGGGTGAAAAGGGAACGAACCACGGTTGGAAAGGGAGAAGAGGTCGGACCCCACCGAGCGGGTCGAATCGGGGCGGACGGAGAGAGATCCTGAGGAGGAACGAAAGGTAGCGATCGGTTTCATCGAGATCTCTTGGAAGTATCGATGGTGGGACCTCGATCCGGCGCATCCCGAAGAGGACGAGGATGGGAGGAGAGGGAGACGTCCTCGACGAGGAACGGAAGGAAAGGAAGGCGCGTGTCGATCCCCTCGAGAGAACGCGGCCAACCTGAAGCATGGAGTCGCAAGACAACATCCAGCTGCTGCTGGCAGCCGAAAAAGAAGGCCAAGAGATCGTCAACAAGGCCAGATCAGGTGCGAATGGACGCACGAACAGGACGAAGCGCGAAAACGCAAGCCGACGGGTGCACTCACCGGCACGTTGGGCTGACGCGTGAACGACCTCGATTCTGCAACGCAGAGAAAACACAACGCTTGAGACAAGCCAAGGAAGAAGCAGAAAGGGAAATCGCGCATTACAGAGCGCACAGGGAAGAGAAGTACAAAAAAATGCTCGAAGAGGTGAGAGGAATGGTCCGAACGCCGCAGACGTAGCTGGAGAGACCGGACCCGCTGACTTGCGCATTCTTCGTTCAACGCTGTCCCGCACGCCACAGCAAACCGGGAATTCGGGGAGTACCAACGAAGCGTTAAACGCACAGGTCGACGAGGAATTGAAATCCATGAACGCGGTGGTGGAAGAACGCATGCCCAAGGTATGACACGGTTTGAGCTGGCAGAGGAGTTTTCGAGTTGTCCTCGGCTAACGGATTTCTACTCTCTGCACGATCTAGGTGGTGGACTTTTTGTATGAACGCATCACGACGATTGAATAGACATCGCTTTATTCGCAATCGAATGTGCCTCCCAAGCCATGGAAGCCCACAGACCAGTCAATCTGGAGGTGGCGGAATGCCTACTGCTCTTCGTCCTTCATCTCCTCCTCAGATCCTTCCCCCTCTCCAGTTTCGCCCTCCTGAGATTCCTCTGAACTCCCTTGCGCTTCATCGCTCTTGTCGCTCTCATCATTTGCCACCGACGCGATGAGGACCTGCAAGGTGTAATCCTTCAACCCTTCTATTTTGTATTGAAGTGGTACGCTATGGAAGCCGACGGTTTTGAAAGGAGTATCCATTGCCAAAGCTGATTCAGTGATCTCTACTTTGCACTGCTCTCGCACTTCTTTGACGATATCTGCTGCGGTTATGGATCCATACAATTTACCCCCTGGTACGGATTTCCTGTCGAACCGTATTGGATTGGATGTCAATTTGTCCAGGACTTTCTTGAGCCCTTGTATGCGCTCCTGTTGCTTTTTCCGCTCTTCTACCTTATTCGCCAACGCTGCTTCCACTTCTTTGTCTAACAAAGCTTTTCTGTCGTCCGTCGCGATTACGACGAGTTTTTTCGGTATCAGGTAGTTCCTCGCATAACCCGGGCTGACTTTCAAGACCTCGTTGCGGAATCCCAGCTGGTCCACGTCTTTCTTGAGGATGACTTCCAGCTTCCTGTACGCCTTCTTCGCGAACCCTCGCGCATGTCCTTCCTTTTCAATCCACGCTTGCGCCCCTTCGGCCTCCCAGAAGACTCCCAACGTCGACGCGGAGCCACGCAGCAGCCCACGTGCGCGCCGCATCGACCTGCACCGTTTCGTCCACTCCCACGGCTCTCCACGCCCATCGGTCGATCGATTCGATCGACCGTATCGGTATCCGTTCCCAGACGGACGGATTTCGTCCGTGTCGACGTGGCGAATCCTTCCCGTCCCTCTACGGTCCCTGCTTCGAACCCTATCCACAGGGACGACCCGTCGGAACCGTCCGATGGAAAGGGAACCACGTTCGGTTTCGAAAGGGGATCGATGCTCGTACAGAAAGGACTTCGAAACGGGGAATGGGGACGTGGAAGCCGCCACTGCATCGCCATCCATCGAACGCACGTCGACTGCGTCGGGACAGAGCTGGTGCGGATGGAGACCGCGACGTTCAGCCGCACGAGCGGATGCGTGCGGACATCCGTCGTGTCCCGACGAGCGGCAGCCGCACCGGTGCCGCGCCAAGCCAAGATGGCCGCCGCAGTGACCCCGTTCGCACGCGGAAGTGCGAAGCTGTGCACGGCGGCGCCACGCCAAGCTGGCGTGCAAGGCGCACGCGCCGCATCTGTGCGCGTTCAAGCGAGAGGTGGACGTCGTGGAGAGCCCGATGACGGCTTGGAAGAGCGCGTCGTGCAGATCAGCCGCGTGGTCAAGGTCGTCAAGGGTGGAAATCAGCTGCGGTTCCGCGCCGTAGTCATCGCGGGAGATGGAAATGGTCGCGTCGGAGTGGGATGTTCCAAGGCCAAGGAAGTCGCCGTGGCTGTGCAAAAGGCATCCTTGGATGCGAAGAAGAATCTGGTGGAAGTACCCATCACGAAAGCCCTCAGCATCCCCCATGGCACCGACATTAGAGAAGGAGCCGCTCGTCTGATGCTCCGACCAGCTGCAGAGGGTACTGGTGTCATCGCGGGAGGAGCAGTCCGTATAGTGCTCGAGTTGGCAGGCGTGCAAAACGTGTTTGGGAAGCAGCTTGGTTCCCAGAATCCACTGAACAATGCCCGTGCAACCGTCAAGGCCCTTTCGGAGATGCGCACTTTCAGACAGGTTGCGCAGGAGCGCGGGCTCACCATCGAAGAGATGTTTGCCTTCCAGCCAAAGGCATCCACCTAAGCTGGAACCTTGGTGGAGTAATATGGGAGCTTCCAGTCCACTTTGCACCCTTTGACTGGGCATGACGGGCCTCATGGGCAGAACTTTTAAGAACCGTGTGTGCACTTCGATCCTACCCCGGCTATTTGCCGTTGTCGTGTCACTTGATGAGCAAAGAATCCTGTTTCACCACAATCGATGCGCCTATCGTGTCAGTACCATTCACCTCGTTGGATGGGTGGCCGTGCGAAGTTTCTCCCGTGTTTATGCACAACTTTGCTGGAATTCGTACCCCCTCACTAGATCCTTGCATCTCGGCACCCCTCGATGTGTGCTCGTCCGAGTGCTGGCTTGCCAGTCAGCGCCGACGCTCTCGAAAATTGCACGACTCGCTGATGGCGTCTGCATTTCAACCGCACCACGCACGTCGCGTGCAGCGGAATGGCTGTAGGAAGAGCACCGGATCATGGACAGACGTAGTCAACAGCGCGAAGCGAGGCTTCGAACCTAGACAGAGGTTCGTATCGCGGATTGCTGCAGGTGACGGTCCGGGTGACGACGAGAAGAAGAAGGCCGAGCTTGCCAAAGCAAAGCGTGAAGCTGCTTTGCGTGCGCTCCAAGATCTTGACGCGCAAGTGGATGCCAACGCCAAACGAGCGGTGCCAAGAGTTCCTGACGGTGCTGGGATTCGGAGAGCGAAGCCTCAACTCGAACGAGAGCTTGATTTGAAACAACTGGAATCGGAACGCAAAAGTCGGCAAGAGAGGATTGCGCAGTGGCCAAGCAGCCCAGGACTCTCTGCACAGTCAAGTGGTGGTGGGAAAAGCACAGCTAGAAGGCTTCCTGAGACAAGGGAGCTCATAAATTTGGCTGTTGCTTTGGCGATAATGACGGTCATAACCAATTACCTTCTTTTCACTTTATTGCACATCTGAATGTTTCTCATGGCCATCCAATGTGGCAGAAATCGAGCAAGAACAGCCCACTTATCTCAAGCAGCCCCTAGGACCCATTCTACAGAAGATTACAGCTCACCACACTGCGTAATTTTGCAGGGTAACTTGGGTCGATTGTTGGGTCCAGTGGCCACATTCTCCAACTTACGGACGACCAGTAGGCTATCACCCAAGACACGTCCGAAAACGACATGCTTGTTGTCAAGCCATTCAGCAGGTGCACAGGTAATAAAGAATTGACTTCCGTTGGTGTTCGGCCCACTGTTGGCCATGGAAAGTAACCCTGGCCCGGTATGTCTGGCCGTAAAGTTTTCATCGGCAAATTTCGTGCCATAAATGCTTTTGCTTCCAGTCCCGTCCCCTTTGATGAAGTCTCCTCCTTGAACCATGAACCCCTTGATGACCCTGTGAAACAAACAGTCCTTGAATCCAACGGGAAAGTGGTTTTCACAGTATTCCCCTGTGCAGAATTGCCTGCAAGTTCGCGTACAGAGGGAGGAACAACAGTTAGCTCCACATTTCCTCGGGGCGCCAGATCTCTCCTCGCCATCGACGTGTTCGTGCAAAATCTCCTCTGCTTTGCCGCATCCATTCAACTCCTACGCACCTGAAGTTTTCGGCCGTGCGTGGCACTAGATCCGCCCAGAGTTCCATCTTGATTCGTCCTGCAGGGACTCCTCCCACTTCCACATCAAAGAACACCACGGGGTTCTCTGGGTTGGTTTCTCGCAGGTGCCAGTCCATCTCCTCCGCCGAACGAAAAGTTCTCCTTGTGTTCCTTTCCACCTGAAGCTTTCGGAAACGGATCGGTGGCGAGCGATCCTTTCGTTCCTGGCCGCCGAACACGCTCGCTCGTCTGTGGTCGTCGTCGTCGGTGTTTGTCCCTTTCGTCGGTGCCACCTGGGTTAAGGTCGAAGTTAAGCCGAGGACCTCGGGAAGGGTTCGTCCCGTACGGGTACGCGTACGACCGCCGCCGAACTGGTCGCCGGCCCTCGTCGCTCCACGGTCTGGTGGATCGCCTTGATCGGTGCTTTTACCGATCAAAGCTGCGTAAAGTGGGTGATCCCGACGAGCCTCCACGTCCCCCGCCCTCGGGTCTCGAATCGACGGATATCTGGCCTTCAATCTTCCTTTATAGATCCATTCCTCGCAGAGGAGTCCCTGGCTTCGGCCGTCGGATGGGATGGACCACAAGAGCCGCCTGTGTGGCTGGAACGTGGAGGCGTCGGACATGGCCGTGCCGATGGCGTTGGAGGTGCATGGAATGCATCTGAAGCGCACCAGCGTGACGCGAAGGACGCTAGGTGCACGTGCGAAGCTTCCAAGGACGCCCAGACGCGCGTCCGAGGCCGTGGCGAAGGCGCAGACCGCCGAAAGGACGCCCGCCCAAGCACAGGAAGAAGAGTTCGCAGCACTCGCACAAGTGTGTGCCGTCCTCGGATCGCAATGGGGAGACGAAGGAAAAGGAAAGCTCGTGGATGTGTTGGCTCAGAAATACGACGTCGTGGCGCGTGGACAAGGTGGTGCGAATGCTGGACATACCATCTATGACAGCGATGGAAACCAGTACAAGCTCCACCTCATGCCTTCGGGCGTGTTGAACCCAAATGCTCAATGTATCATTGGGAATGGCGTGGTCGTCAATCTGCCCAGTCTGTTCGAAGAAATCAAAGGCCTTGAGGCGAGAGAGATCGGTTGCAAAGGTCGAGTCCTGGTCTCCGACCGAGCCCACCTGCTCTTTGATTTTCACAAGGAGGTGGACGGACTGAGGGAAGAAGAGCTGGCAGGGAAAAAGATAGGGACCACAAAACGCGGGATCGGGCCGTGCTATTCCAACAAAGCAATTCGTAATGGGATCAGAGTGGGAGACCTCAATCATCCAGACGTATTTGCAGAGAAGCTTGCACGTCTGGTGGATGAGAATCGGAAGCGATTTGCAGGATCCTTTGATTTAGATGTAGAGGCAGAAGTAGCCGCCTACAAAGAATACTTTGAGCAGCTACGTCCGTACATTGGAGATTCTGTGCATGTTATTAACCAAGCATACAGCGAAGGAAAGCGCATACTGGTGGAAGGAGCAAATGCCACAATGTTGGATCTTGACTTTGGGACTTATCCCTACGTAACGTCATCCAATCCATCCATTGGAGGGGTTTGCACTGGCCTTGGCCTAGCTCCGCACAAATTCGGTTGCATCATTGGCGTAGCCAAAGCTTACACAACCAGGGTTGGCGAGGGCCCGTATCCGACCGAGCTCTTTGGGGAAATGGCAGAGCGGGTTCGGGAGGAAGGAGGGGAGTATGGAACAACTACAGGTCGCCCAAGACGTTGTGGTTGGCTTGATATTGTGGCATTGAACTATGCATGCACCATCAATGGTTTCACACACCTTAACATTACAAAGCTAGATGTTCTTTCTGTTCTAGACGAGATCAAACTTGGAGTGGCTTACAAAGCGCCCAACGGGGACGTGCTTCCTGCTTTCCCATCTGACCTTACCTTGCTCGAACAAGTGGAGGTTGTCTACGAGACTCTGCCGGGTTGGAAGTCTGATATTTCAAAGTGTAGGACATGGTCCGACCTCCCAGCTGCTGCGCAGTCGTATGTAAGACGCATTGAAGAGCTCACGGGTGTGGAATGTCGCTGGATTGGAGTTGGTCCAGGAAGAGAAGCATTGATAACAAAAGACGAATGAACACCCTAGGCACAATTTAATCACGCTCACTTTTTCGTGCTACCAATCCTTTGCCATCTTGCGAAACTTCCAAGGCAACCCAAGCGGTTGCATCATATGCAGAGGACTGCGTGTACTGTTTTAGAGCACGCGTCACGTATCTTGCCAGAACTGTGCTTACTTCTTTTGCCCCTTCGATGGCGTAGTTTCCATCAAACTCTATCCTTGAAGATAAAAACTGGACAACCGTCCTGTCCCAATGCAGGCCAGCCAGCTCCCCCTTGTTGATACGATGCTCCAAGCGCCTGTGCAGGTTAAGGTCAATGATGTCTTCTACTTGCGGTCGTTCTAACGGAAAAAAGGGCAAGAAGAGATCTATAAGGGACACAGTCTTTATTGTGTCCACCCGTTCTTCGCACCCTTGGGCAGCCCATTTTGAGAATACTTTGTCCTTCAGTATTTTTTGTGCTTCCTCAGCACTAACATCATTTCTTGAGCTGTACTTCTCCCTCAGGTCCAATAAATCCAGATACCCTGTGTTGGATTCCAAGACCACAATAGACTTCCCCCAATCTATACTACTCTCTGTCCCTTTGTCGAGCATTTGCTTGAGTAGGCCTCTCACCTCACAATCAACCTTGTCATACTCTTCCATCACAACCAACGATTCTGGGAACCACAAAAGATGGCTCGTGAGGGTTTCCCGCAGAAATTCCACTTGCTTCTGTTTCTCAGTCTGCAAGTAGTCCAATCCGAACACGACTTTATAGGCTGGGCATCCCCTTCCAGGGCACTGGTTCCCATGGCTGTCCACATCTGTTATGTTGTACAATGCATGCCCAAGTAGATAGTGGAACAGTGACTTCCCTACACCTGGTGGTCCGTGCACGGACATCACCAGTGGTTTTTTCGGCCATGGTTGGGCGAGGTGTTCGCTGATGGCATCCGACACTTGGTGCACGGCCAGGGGTTGTCCCAGGAGTCTCGCATCGAGCAGTCCTTCCACACGTTCTTCCACGCCTTTCACGTATTGTTTTGGTCCTCTCAGCTTCGCCCAATAGGACACTGTGGCGGCTGCTGCGGCTGCTACCACCCATTGGCTGACCCACCACATCGTCCCATGTCGGTGTGCGTCCGACCCTTCCTCTCTTCCCCCTCCATCACCCCCACACACACTCCCTCTCTCAATCCCCCTCAGTTCTCTCCCTCTCTCAATTCCCCTCAGGTCTCTCCCTCTCTCAATCCCTCTCAGCTCTCTCCCTCTCTCAATCCCCCTCAACTTCTCACCGTGTTCCTCCCTCTCGTTGCCTCTCGACCCGTTTCGGAGGCGGAAGGGGGCCACGTCCGCAGAGGATCCATTCTCGATCGCTGTCCACTCCTCCACGGGAAAGGGTCGAAGGGACCCGAGGGTTGGGATCCTTGTGGACGAGTGTGTCGAATTCGTGGTGGACGAGCGGACCAAGTCGCTTCGAGCGCGACATGAAGCACCTCGGCGTCGCTCTCGTGGCGATGGCGACGGTGTGGAGCGTCGTGGGAGCCTCCACGTGCAACAACGTGGCCGTGACGGTGCGGAACGTGCCCCGAAGGACCAAGGTGGAAGCGACGGACAGACGTGCAGGGTGCTGACGAAGATATCGAGGAACGACGCGTGCGCACGAAAAGACCTTCGTGGACGTGGTGCGAGGCGGAAACGCGAGGGACAGGATACGAACGGCCGTTCCTGCATCGTTTGGACAGGTCCTGCCCGTCGGAGAAAGCGCAAACTACCGCCTCGTTCGAGCGGAACCGACGGACGCATGCATGACGCTTCAGAAGCTCGAGAACGACACCGCCGTGCTGCTGGACCGAGGAAAATGCTCCTTCGTCGAAAAAGCGATCAACGTGCAAAATGCAGGAGGTGGAATGGCCGTCGTCATCAACAATCAGACGGAGGCCTTCCAGATGGGCTGCGGCATAGGAGAGGATGCAGAACCAGGAGAAGACGTGACCATACCAGCGGTGATGATCGACGCCAACAGTGGACGCATGCTCGCCGAATTAGTCGAAGAAGAAGGATCCGAAATCTACGTTGCCGTGTATGAGCCCAGGATACCTGTACTCGACTTAAGCGCTGTGATATTGCTGCTGCTTGCAGTGTGTACCATCGCTGCCGGCACCTGGTGGACAGTCTGCGACGACCAGGCTGGCGTCACGCTGCTGTCCATGCAAGGCCAAGTTGCCTCGGACGAACAGGAAGAAAACGAAAACTTTGCACTCTTACTCACGGAATGGAACGCCGTCATGTTCGTTTTGGTCGCATCGTCTGTTCTGCTGACCCTCTTCCTGTTCATGTCAGAACTGTTCATGATACTGCTCATCCTCATCTTTGCGTTGGCGGCGTTCCAAAGCTTACTTTATTTCACCCAGCCAATGATTGAGTCGATTTTTCCGTCTCTAAGGTCCGAAAAGGTGGAATATCCGTTGCTTGGCGAAAATCCGAAAAGCTCGTTGATCGGGATTCCCCTGAGCTTGTTCGTGGTAGTGATTTGGGTGGTGTTTCGACATAGCAACTGGTCGTGGATGCTGCAAGACTTGATGGGAGTTTCACTGATGGTGTTCATTCTACGGCAGTTTCGCCTTCCGAATCTTCGCGTGGCCTGTGTGCTCCTTCCGCTGGCCTTCGTCTACGATGTCTGGTGGGTGTTCATACAGCCCCTGGTGTTTCACGACCAGAGTGTCATGGTCTCTGTTGCAACCGGCGCATCTCTGAAAGAAGAGATCCCGATGCTGTTGAAGGTGCCTCACATCATGAATCCAATGGGTGGATATGCGCTTCTGGGCTACGGAGATGTGATACTGCCGGGATTGCTTGTGGTTTTGAACATGCACATTGATCTCCGGCTCAACTACTGGGAGGGGAAGACGGGGCGTGTGCTTGGCGGCTACTATTACCCGTCTTTGATGGGATACGTAGTAGGTTTGATACTTACTTACGTTGCATTGATATTTAATGTGGGCGGACAGAGCGGGCAGCCGGCTTTGCTGTATCTGGTTCCCTGCACACTGGGCACGACCGTGGTGCTGGCTCTCGTACGCAGGGAATTTTTCAAGCTGTGGGACTGGAAGATAGGACAGCGAGAGGGGGCAGAGGCGGATGTGGAGAACGATCCTAGTAGCATGGTGGAACAGGTCAGTCCTCTGGTGCCTCTCTCTCGCACGGATTGACCAGGTTCCGTGCCGAAATCACCGACGGGATCTCTTCCATTGTTCTCGCACGCGCTACGTTGCCTTTGTGCAACACTTTTTGCACATGTTCCTTGTGTGTCCCCAATAAACATCCACACATGTCTCTTCATCGCCATCTCCATCGCTTCTCCCGCCTTGTACCATTGGCCAAGGTCTGCTTCCATGGCTGGTTGCGTGGAGTGGCTTCCCGCCCATCGACACGTTCGAATCCACTGGCGACACACGTTCGTCGACCGTGGACGCTGCCACTGCGCCATCGCCACGACACATGCGCCACACTCCATCGCAGGAGGATGCGTGCAGCTTGTGGGAAGCAGTGCGACGCGTGCAGGATCGAAAGAGACGTCGCGAGAAGCAAGTGGCTGCTGCCGCGGCCACCAAGCGGCAGCGTTCGACGCCACCTTCGCGTGCCATGCGACGCGAATCGCATCGTTACGCGCACGTGCGTGCATCGAACGTCCGAGAGAGGCTTCCTTGCGTCGATGCGGACGGCTTCTACACGACGGATGCGTCCAAGCGAAGCTTGGAGACGCGTGAAGAACGCACCGACGCCTTCGTGCGGGCATGGCTGGACTCGCTGCGAGCACGTGCGCGTGGTGCGCCTTCGCCGTGCGAATTGGCGGTGTTTTCGCGGCAGAAGGAAGCCTTCGCATGCGCAGACGCCTCGCACCTTCCCATGCGCGTGTTCTCGCGGCAGTGCGAGGTGAGTGGACGTCGGACGTTCATGGCTGCAACGTTGGACGCATTTTGGTCGCACTACCAGGCGTGTCCCCACGATCGCAGGCACCACTACGAGATCATCCGACAAGATCGACCATGTCATTTGTACTTGGACTTGGAATATCCGACGTGGGACGATGCGACGAAAGTCGCCATCAACCAAGAGATGGACGGGAACGAACGAGTAAATGGACTGTTGAAACTACTACGCACGGCCATGGAGAGAAGGTTTCAATGCACCTTTGACAAGGAAGACGTGGTGGAGCTGGAATCCTCCAAACAAGGGAAGTTCTCCAGGCACGTGCTCGTGAAAGTGAAGGGGAAAGCCTTCCAAAATGCCATGCACGTGGGTGCATTTGTCAAAGGCGTCCTTGGAGAAGCCTATGCCGAACCTGAACGTGATATCCATCGGATGTTGTTTGTGAAGGACAGCCATGGAGCCACCAACAGTTCCACGAGGATGAACACAATCGTAGACACTGCCGTGTACACGAGGAACCGGGCATTTCGGCTGATGTGGTCCTACAAACACGGCAAAAAGGAAAGACTCATGCCCATCTTTCGACTGGCACCACAAACCACCAAAAGTGATAAAAATTTATTCTTCTCAACCTTGGCTTCTGAAGTGGACACAGGTAGCGAACTATTGTCCTGTGATGATGTGGAACAACATGCACCGGGCAGGAGAGCCATCACCAAGGATGGCAGTGGTAGTGCCAACCAGCATGGTCACGTTCTCCAGAATTCAGGAGAACCTTCTCCCCACGAAATCATCGACAGCTTCGTGTTGTCCGTTGCTTCTCATGGAGGAATTCCTGCACGAATACGGTCCTGGATACACTTTCCAGACATGGAGATGGTCCTGTACAGCATGAGCAACAACAGGTATTGCAGGAGAATTCGGCGACCCCACAAGAGCAATAACGTCATGTACATAGCAGATCTCAAGTTGGGTGTTGTGTACCAAAAATGCCTAGATCCTGAATGTCGAGATTGGAAATCAGAAAGCATTTCCATACCCCCAGAAATTATGAACCGATACAATTTCGATCAATCAGAGGCAGAATGCGATGATACATTTTGGGAGAATGCATTCAGGCAATGTGAACACCTACTGCAACCAGCATCAGCATCGACACTCAATAACCCAGAGGTCTGCACTTGATTCATTGTGCCAACTGAAATATACAAAAACTCAGCAACAGGAGAGTGGATACATGGCCCGGTCAATCCGCTGAATGGCCTTCTCGATCCGCTCCTTCAACTCTCCATCATCGCTAATGACCTCCTTAGTCTCAAGAACAACTTCTGCATGTTTGCTGTTCAACCTCACTGTTAGCGATGGGCTGCCTTCCTTCTGCTCCACGTCGCCAAAGATGGAGTAGAGTAGCGCCTTCAACGTCTCTGCATCCACACCAGCATACGGGGCACCATTTGCCTGACCTGCCAGCTTCTGCGGCCCCATATCAGACACTGGGTTGGCATCCATTTGGAGTACTATGGCCACCACGGAGTCTGCGATCATGTCACTAATAGGACCTGAGTCCCACTCCAACACAAGATGTGACGTGGACTCGTGGTAAACAAATACCCCACTAGTGCCAATAGCCAAGCATTCCAGATCTTGCTTTATGATGGACTCCACACCATCGTACATCCGCTTCAGGCGCTTTGCAAGCGATTCAAAGGAGTGGTGAAAAGGCAGACTTTGCTTCTGGGTGATGGATATAGTTGATAGCTGCGTGTAGTCATCCAGATCAGAAGGTTTCATGAGGTGCTGCGAGAAACCCTTCTTCACAAGCAGTCCACTGATTTTGTCTCCTTCTTTTGGAGTTTCTTGTGCAAACGAACCGACTGCTTTCGCTACTTTCTCTGTCTTGAAATGCATTTGCACAGTTTGGCAGTTTTTGGGGTTCAAAACTTGCACTTTCTTCCCTGCAGACTCAAATTTATGCTGTAGTGCTGCCTTCAATCGCCCCATCTCGTTGGCTTCACCGTGAACAAGCACGATGTTTGGGCACTGAATGATATCCAAGAACTCACTTGTTTGTGTGTAGTCTGCATGGGCGCTGAACGAAATGTAGTGAACGGCCATCTTCAAAGACACGCTTTGACCAGACATGAGCGTGACTTCTTTCGGCTCCGACAGAATGTGTTTGGCCAATGTACCTTCCACACTGTATCCCGCAATCACGCAAGTGTTTCTTGCATCCTGGCACCAAGCATCGAAAAGCTGTCTTGAGAGTCCACTTTGCAGCATGCCTGGGCTAGCCATGACAACACTTGGTCCAATGTCGTCAAAGTCTGATATTCCCTTCAGGCTCTGGATGTGCTTGAACATGAAGGGGTTGGATACTTGGTATTGTGCACGTATCCTGTCGTTCATGGAGTTGATATATGTTTGGAACACGGTCATGCATCGCTTTGCAAGAGGGGATGCAAAATAGATGGGGATAGAGTGTAATTCTGGATGAGCAGCCCAGTATTCGTCCAGAATGAGCAACAGCTCCTGCGCTCTACCGAGAGCAAACACAGGCAACAGAACTCTTCCTCCACGAAGTACGGTACCAGAAATCACTTCGGTAAACCGCCGTTCCCTATCTTTGCGTGGCTGATGACTCTGCACCCCGTAAGTGGACTCACAGACACACACATCCGGAGAAACCTCCGGAATCTCTGCCGCTTTCAAGTGCCTATCTTCTTCCCTTGAATAATCCCCAGTGTACAGGACCCTCGTTCCTGCAATATCCACCATGAACATTGCAGCGCCGAGGACATGCCCCGCGACATAACCCCAGAAGCGTATTCCGTCTACTTCCACCTGCTGGTGGTAGTCGATAACTTCGATTTTGTCCATGGTGTTGTTCAGATCGTGTTCGTCAAACAGCATGTCGTCCACAGCTACTTTGCTGATCTTTACGTAATCGGAGACCAGCAGCCTGTAGATCGCTTTGGTGGAGTGGGTCATGAAGACCCTACCTTTGAAGGTTGTCTTTTGCAGGAAATACGGCAAGGAAGCGCTGTGATCGAGGTGGAAGTGCGTCACGAGCAGCACATCCACTTCTGCTGGATCGATTTCGTCAAAGAAGGGCAGTGCGACGATTCCTGAATAGCCTGGATGTATCCCACAGTCGAACTGGTCCATGGCAGGAACGGAAGCAGCCGGATGGGTCAGTTCGTCTTCGTCTCGGCAGCACGCACGTTTCGATCGTTCTGCACCGGTTTCGATGAGTTTTTCGGCCTCCGTTCCACGTTGACGCATTCGTTTCGTTCGATTTGCACGGATCGAGCTTCGTGGCGTTGCACCCACCATGACGGTCTTCCCTTTGTACTTGAGGCAGAGGCAGGATCGTCCCACTTCTTGTCCTGCGCCCAGCGGCATGAGTTCCATGAGGTCGCCTTCTTCGCTCATCCCTTCCGCTTCGTGCGCATGCGTGCGCTTGGCCATGGCGAAGCAGCGACGATGGCGACGCGACCACACCACGTCCAGCGACCACTGGCCATGGCACGGTACGAAACCGGGACCAAATCGACGTGTGCCGCAGAGGAACGTGGACCACTCCTGAGCCCCTTTCACAGGCTCGTTTTTGGGGAAGCTGGGGAAGTGGGGAATGTCCCTGCTTCCCCGGAGGTTCTCCTCCACGCATACGTGCGAATATTACGTGAATATGATCGAAAACCCGGTTTG
>JBBULP010000460.1:0-23622 GCA_038048775.1 Picocystis salinarum | reverse complement strand
CACACGGCTGACGCTCCAGAAAGGCGCCTGTGAAGGCGTTGCCCGACCTTTCCTCTCGGCATCTTGGCCTCGTTGAGACTCGAAACGTGTGTGAATTGGCAGTGTCTCCACGGACGCTGTGCAATACACCCGTTCGAGTTGAAGGAGGAACTCTTTCGATGCATTCGATGTGGAAATCGACACTATTTCGCGAGAATCCACGCTTGCTGGCATTTGTTTGGGCGTTGTGAAACAATGATATATCCTTCTTGACAATTAGTGATTCGTATCACGTTCCTACCTTATGTGAATTCATTTGCAAAAAAAGTACGTGCTAGGTTACAAAGAAGGATTAAGGGAGGTTTTCGATGGAAGTCAACAAAATACGCGATCCATTGGCGCCAAGTCTTGACGTTCCTAGATTGTACACGATTAAGTGTGGGACTCGATTCCTCAAAGAAACCTCCAATTTGCAGGTCCCGAAATAGCTCATTTTCCGCATAGAAGGCTACATATGAAGGGCGCATGACTCAAAAGATTACGATACTTGTTCAGCACTGTGTACACATGGCCAAGCTTTGGGGGGGGGGGCGCGAAGTAGCATCTTGGACAACAATAGTTGTGGTCAAGGGGGATGTGGTACGTGTTATCGGGGAAACAAAGTTCGCAAACGAAAACTTGTATGATAACCAACCAAAGTTGGCTTGCTTAAACGAGGGAGAGGGTCATAGGATTCGGCATCTTTTTCATATTTAACTACGTAGGACTACAAAGCCATGCGTGTCCATTTTGAATGCAATTCACTTTTTCCTTCGAAGTGCACTCCTTTGTGATTCGTGCAATGGGACACATGTCCATGATTCTTTCGTTCGGTTATTTGCATCCATTCGATACGAAGGACTCTACAATGTACGCGGCCACCTTGGGTGATTACAACTCAGACATAACATTCCTTATTTGGAACGGTCCACCCATTGTACGTTGCTTTGTGTAATGCTTCCATCGAAACCGGATAGCTGTTTGAAACTAACTTCGCATTTCGTGGTTGTGCCCGCGACACGTACATTCCCGAAACGCACTACGTATGCAACTATTTTAATCCGCACTCTCGAAGTCAAAAGGCCTATTCCAATCAATCAATCCGTTTTTTGAAGTTTTACTAAGCATGTTGTTCCTTGATAAGGTAAAGATGATAGGTGAGATAGAAGAACATGCTAGCGTCAAAGGCAATGCACTTTTCTTCGTGAGTCGATTAAAATGCTTGAAACCGTAGATACCAATACTGCAGGGTCACGAGGAAGCAATTCGTAGAGAACAATATGGAATTGTTTCGCTTGAAACCACTGCCAATTAGTCCGAAGGGGGAGAACTCACGGTCCCCATTGAGTGAGAGAAAGTCAGGAACAATTCTTGACCAAACACACAAAATCTACAGTTCAAATTTGGAATCGGCTGCAATCCTTTGCGAATATGTCCAATTGATGTGATATTCGATGCCAGCAAGAACTTCGTGGTATGGTTCGTAGGATACCGTGGAAGAAGGCTTCCCTTGAATGTTGGCGATGGTAAGAGAATGACAAAATTTCGATGGTGATTCTCGAGGGAAGATGGGCATGCTTTCTTCTCCCTCCAACCCAGGAGATTTTGGCTACACTTCCAACATTCGTTTTTCACTGACTTCACGCAAGAGATACCAATCTGGCAGTGAATTAGCCACTAAATGCTGAGGATCTTCTTGCACTGGATGCTGGGATCAAAGGCATAGGCTTGGAAGGCACATTGGGAGTGTACATCGTTTCTTGGAGTTAAGAGCCACGGAAGCAGCAAAATGATGGTGATTGACAGAAAATTTATTGTGGAGTCTGCTGTCGTGTACGTACAGAAGCAGTGCGAAAACGATTATCACCAGGTGATGCATGGAAGCTGACACATAGTGAATCCCATGATTCTGTGGACTGGTTTCGAGCTCTTTCCAGAACCCTCAAGGTAAGTAGGTTGGAGGCAGCCACACGATCTAAGGCGCTCGCCTCCTTAGCAGATGAATCTGGTAGCCTTTGCAAGCAAGACCGTGCATATTGGAAGCACTGTTGAGCTACCATGCACGCGTTGGATGCAGTGGCCGGATCAGATGCCTTACCAATGGCTGCCTTCGTGTCCAGGTACTGTGGATAGACCAGGGGGACAGGGCTTTGGCATAAATGGAGGCAGCCAAACCGTTGCTCAAACCTCTCCCGCTCTGAGTTGTAAGGCAGCTCAGGAATGATGACTTTCTCCACGGCTTCTAAATAGACCATCATCTGAAAGAGACCCTGACAAATGGCATGCAAAGCTTGGATTTCTAGCACTTCATAGGCAAGCGTCTCACGCAGAGGATGACCATCAAAATGAGAAGGAGTCCGCGGAGTTCCAGACTTTCCCTTTTTCTTACTAGCCTTTGTCTCAACCTTTCCCGAACTAAAACCATTGTTCTGCAAGTAGGCTTCGCCCCATGCCTTCACGGCATTTAAGAGACAACGTAGAAGGTATTCAAGATACCAGAAGAGCATACAATATTCTTTTGTAGAGTACAAGTCTAGCTCGAAGCCCTTGAACAGCATCATGATTTGCACTCGAGCAATTTGTGAGGCTGTCCAGGAGGTGAAAGGCCTCTGTGCCCATGCAAGTTCTGAATCCATCCCACATGCCTTTGACCAAGCTTTGATGTCCTCTTTCCTCTCGGTCTCTACTGCCAAAGCCAGGTTGAGAAGGACAGAGAAATCCTCCAAGTATCTTCTGGAAAGCCTATGCTGCCTTGCACGATTGCTGCAGCAAGACACAAGATGGTCAGTCAAGCACTTTCCTGCTTCATCGAAAAATTCTCTCCCCTTCTCCGTCTCCAAGACTCTGTCCATTGGCACCAACAAGTCTATTTCTAGCAACCCCTTGGTTGTGTTCCAACCTAATTTATCAGGTAGATCCAACCTCATTGCCCCCGCCGCAAATGCCATTGCCACCACTGGCGGTGTCGTGCGAGCCACCCTCTGCAGCCATCTCTGCAATTGCAGGAGTGAGCTTCCATGTTCATGGACACGACTTGCCTCCTCCAACGCTGATAGAAATTCATCCCAGAAGCTAAAGCACACTTTGGCATCCTTGAAAGGCGCTGCACGCGGTGGAATAGGCGCTGTAAGTCTCGCTTTTGCATGCAAGGCATATCCTGGTGCATTTTTCAGGTTGTCTTCCATTATTTCTTCAGAGAGTGACCGCAGCTGTTGCTTTGCTTTGCCAAGAAAGTGTCTTGCTTCTTCACATCCAGTGCTTTTGGGCTGTGCAAGTAGGTCCAATGCTTCAAGGAAGTAAGCGCGGAACCTGAGTCTTGCTTTCAGTGGCGCATCCTCTGGCCGAGTAGCATGCTTCTGGGCCCCTTCCAGTCTGGCCAGGAGACTCTGCGTTGTCTGCTCCTTCACTTCCAACGGCAATCCAAACGTTTCGACGATGAAATCTTCATCTCCTGCCATTCCACCATCCATCACCGCACGTTGTACGAACGCATCGCAAGCCTTTGCTGCGTCGCAGTACGCCCGCAGTGCAGGTGATTGGTCGGCGGAGCTAGGTTGGCACGCGAATTCGCACAGGAAGACGCTTTGCGCGAGTGTGTGTCCAGCCATCCATTGCGCTTCTTCGACCATCCATCGATCACACACGGCACATATCTCTTCTGTTCGCAGCTCCTGCACTGGTTTGTCCACGCGTTCTCGTTCCGCCGCCGTGTCTTGGATGCGCCTTGCTCCTGCATCCATCAGCGGTTCCATGATCTCCACGGCCGACATGGCGGCGAACAAGTCGAACGTCGTCCCGTGGACCATTCCACCCGCCGGCAGCGCTTCGCACGCATCTTCCAGTTGCGCTTCGCACTTGTTCCATGCCGACGGTTTCGAAGACGTCATCGCCGACGTGGATTGGACGTTTCCATCCTCACCTCCCATCCCTCCATCCACTTGTCGAATGGGACCACGAAGTACAAGTGCAAGGCAATGGGATGCAATGCAATGCAATGGGATGCAATGCAATGGGATGCAAGGCAAGACAAGGATGGGTTGGGATGTGGTGGGGAACCACAAGGAATCGACACAGAGGACATGGACGGCCGTTCGTGACCAATGAACGTGTGTGACATGAACCAAGTGGGAAGGATCTGTTTGTTAACAAGAGAACATAGGGGTGGAGGAATGATCTACGTCCCCGTCGGGAATGAAGAAGCATGCATCGCGATGTGCACCCACTGCTACGGTTCGAATCCAGCCCACGCTTCTCCACGGGTATACTTGAACGTGATAAACGGCCGTGTTCCACGCTTTGCCTATCCATGCCATCGTTTGTCGCTTCTTGTGTGATCTCCAAGGATTCATAAGTGGAGCTGACGATTGTTTCTATCACTTCCTCGTAACCATGGAGGATCTTGGATGGAGAGGTACAAGACCTACACGATATAGCAATCGTTTCAACACCGTGCGTGGGTTCGTGATGGTCTCTTCTAGTGGACCATGTCCACTTTCCGCAACTCTCCTTAACGAGAGCGTAAAAGAAAGATGAGAGTCCCACCACTACACTCCAACAACGCTATCACTACCCAAGACAAGGAGCGGGATGTGATGGGGAAGACGAAGTAGAACGTTTCATTGAGGGGGAACAGACTATAAACGAGCAACCGTAAACTACAAGCCATGGCGAAGCACGTAGTAAACTCGTCGTTCCAAGCTCGGTTTAGCGCGAAACTCGCCATATCACCAACAACATCCGACCCATGGAAATTGCTCGAAATAGGGGTGCACCAAGCAATCACGTATTTCTTCGCACCGAACGCGGCTATGAACCATAGGATGCAATCCAAACATTTGTACTTAGAGTCCAAATGAAAAGCGCCACTCAACGGTTGATCAATCATTCCGCAATGCTTCGCTGGCTAGCTAAATGGAGTTGACTAAGAATGCTCTTCGAGATTCACTCTCCATTTAACGCTGTCGCTGCTTTTGTTGCTGCTCGAGCGTCAATGAAGGCAGCTTTGCCACGCCGCGATGAGTCCAATCAAAGGATTCGTACATGTTTTTATTTGCAATTGCTTGCCGTTTTTGTCTAACCTTTGCGTCCTACGTGCAATAGTAAATGCCCATGATGGCGTGGTAGAATACGACTGATTTATCTCCACGCAATCCAACAACAAATCTTTCGCCAAGCGTTCCAAACAAGCATCTTGATCAATACGGCTTGCACTACCCCGTCCATGATTGCCACCGTTCATGCAAACAAGACATAGAGCGTCGATCCCAATCCATTGCTTGGAAGATACTCAGTTGGCATGTAAATTACACCACGGTGATGTACTTTTGACCGAATGGACGACAGTCCACTTCCTAGGTGGTATTGACGTTCATGGCCACGGCGATGGTCCGATTTTTGCACCAGCTTTCTTGTGCGAATGCGATGAAGCCTTGTGACCCATCACGACCATCATGTGCTTCTCGATTCGTTGCCTTGCCTTTCCTTTCGTCCTGGACCATTGCCACGTACACATGCATTTTCGCCCTTGCATTTCCTATTCCTTGTTTCTCTACCTGGGTCGCTTGCCAAGTGGAACTGGGTTTGGACAAGGCACGTGGTTCGTGGATCGCACTTGCCACACCATTGGTTTCCGGAAAACGTGGATGGGATGGGTCTCGGTTGGACGTGAGGTGGACAAACGACGAACGACATGGCCATGGGACGTCGGCGATGGTTGGCGCTGTACCGCGACGCGTTGCGCGCTGCGAAGGTGCACGATGGGAAGAAGAAGCACTTGGTCGCAATGCTGCCGGAGCACCTGAACCTCGCTGAACCAGGAAGGCCGCCGCAAGTGGTGGAAGCGGTGCGAAAGGTTGCACGAAGGGCCAAGGAGGACGCGGGAGCGACCACGCGCGCATTGGATGCAGCCGCGCGCTTGCATGCCAACCTGCGACGGGATCTGCTGTACGACGACAAGAGGAAGCGAGTGCGGGAGAAGGAACCGCACAAGCCGCACGCAAATCTGGCGTGGTACCTTCGCAAGTTCGACGTCGTGGCTCGACGTGCGCCAGGAACCGAACCGCCGTCGGTTGGACCGCGTGATGAGCTCGAAGTCCTCGAAGAAATGCTGCAAGTTTCGTGCCAACCGCCAAGGCGCATGCTAGAAGCCGCAGTGCAAGGCTTGGCTGCTTCCTCCCTGGCGTTCGACCGTGCCATTGAAGCGGCTTGGATCATCGAGCTGCGCTCGCCATACGTCATGGCGCCAGAATCAGTGGCCTCGCTCGTCCGTGGAGCAATGTCGAGGTCTGGACAAGAACCGTGGAGAGCGAAACAAGCCATGCATATATGGAGAACGTACTTGGAATGTGGAGCAGCAGCCGATCGAGGACTGGGAAGCTTGGCAGTGGCGACGGCGGCGTCCGCAGCCAGAAGCGTCGAAGACGTGCACGGGCTGGAAGAAACGATGCAAGTTGCGTCGGAAAAAGGCGTGCAACTCAACGACACAGCAAGGATGGGAATCCTAGAGGCCTACGAAAGAAGCGGACAGTACGAGAAAGCATTCGCCTGCATGAAGACGATGAATGTCAAAGCGCAAACACCATCTGCAGATGTTTTGCTTGGGTTGTTGGATTGGGCGGTCCACAAAGGTCAAAGTGACAGGGTAGAATTTATTCACGATATATTGACTAGTTCAGGGAAAGGAAAATATCTTGCAGTTATGTCTAGCCCGACCTGTTGAGCTCGAGGTTTGTCTCACCAAAGACGTGTGCTTCTGCACATAGCAGTCGCGAACGATATCAGGCTCAGCCTGACTGTGAAACATCTTCGCTGATCACTGATATTGCCAGACCTGCACATCCACTTGTCCCTTGAAATCAGCGTCAATTTCCAAGCTGATGACTTGAGCGCAAGGAAGAAGTAGCTTTTTGCTTGTCTTTATGACTGCTGACATTCGTCCGTGTTTGCAGCTTGCAGAGTTCCTCTTGTGCAGATTCAATTGCCATTTCAATTGCTTTTTTTTCCTGTTGCAGCTCTTCAAGCCTTTTCTGCTGCTCAGAATATTCAACACGTAATAATTTGCTGGTAAGTGTCTTTTTTACATGGCTACGTGCAGCTGCCCTCCGGTTTGCCAACCTCTTTCTTTCATCCAACACACGATGCTTTGGTGCTCGGGGCATGGGGGTGGAGCGGCTTGCACCTTCTTTCATGCAGAATTCGCTACCTACTTCTTTCTTGCTGCTCGGAGAACACGGGTTGTCTGAGCGATCATCGAAGTTGCTACTGCGAGTCCTTCCTGACCCCTCAAAAGGATCATCCGTAAAGCATGCTTCCCCTGGCAAGATGGTTTGCTGTGCTTTACTGCGAAGCTCGGGGATCAGGTCGCTATCTTGCTTTGTTGCATCTTCACACTTGGGTTTCTCTGCATTGAAATCAAGTGGGCTCTGCGGATATATTGGATGGTCCATAGAATCGACAGGATGGCTCGGGAATTTCCTTGGCATTTTTCTCTCAACTTCTTGTGGATGATCTCTGACTAATAGGTGCTCTGCTGCATTTTGCTGAGACTCCTGTACCCAGCCATGCACATCATGCATGGAATTCTCATGGCCCAATTGCTGGAGAAGTTGTTCAGAGATATTGACATTTTGATTTTCCTCTTCTAAAATCTCGCTGACTAGTAAATCATCGAGCCATTCAAGCTGATCACACATCGTTGATTCGGGGTCCACGTATGCCCTTGAGGCAATGCTCTGTGCTTGCTGTGATCCTTGTTCACACTCAAAGGTATTTTCCCCGGGGAAACGTACACCGCACGATGTAAAATCGACCCATTCGAACGGCTCCCGTTCTTCCTCGTGGTTGAGCCACTCCTCTGTCAGCAAGATACTCGCCAGTTCATGCATGTTCCGTCCTTGTTCGTTCCTCTCGCGCGCCATCCGTTCGTGCAGCGGGACATCGGCTCTCCTGTTCACATTCCAACCTCTCGCCGACATCTTCCACGCTTCTCCACTTCTTTTCGAGGTCGCAAAGGTCCGGTGCGTCCGCGGAGATCACGTCGCACGAGCCCAGCACGCCGTGCTGCGCTCCACGGTTTCGATCGACTTCCCTGGTCCCAAAGGACACAGTTCCCCTTCGACCTTCCAACTCGACCCAATTGAAAGGGAGGTGAACACGGGTGAAAACCACACGTCGTCGGGTTCGAAACCTCGGTCGACCCATCGTTTGAAAAGCCAAACGAAGAAAGAAAAAGATGCCATTTGCATTGTAGATTGTACCACCCAAGTGTCACTACCAAGGCGATGTTTGGACACATGGTGCTTGAAACCCACACGAAAGCGAGCAACAAGTCATGTATCTGCCGTGGAGGAGAAGTTCCTCACTTGTCCGACCACACCATGGAGCGCTTCCACACCTAGCGCAAGGGCTAGTGTATTGCGTTCAAAAAAAAAATCAAAACAAGCGTGTTCGCATCGATTCTCAAACAATCGGTGCCCAAGCACCGTCTCCTCCCAACATTTTGAGGTGATTGTAGGCGAGAGCGTTCATGCCTTTGGCCTATTGGGAATCTCGTTGGTCATCATCTAAAAGCACAAGGTGTGAGGTGTCCACCTCATGGCTTGTCGCAAATACTTTAGTCGAATCGAGCTGGCTCCCTACAAGTATCCCATTCCTCGTCAAGTGGATCCTAGGAAAGGGCTTTGCTAGCAGTCAACAACTACTTCCTAGCTTTACCCATGTAGATGATAGTATAATGCGACAAGGTCCAGTTGGAACAAAGAGTGAGGAAGTGCAAACTAGGACGAAGTTTTCGATTTGAACTGAAATCGGAGGTTGCAATGGGTTGATTAGCAATTGCAATCCTTTGAACTCTTTGTTTTGTCGAAGCACCTTGTTGGAACGTTTGGAGATAAGAAGTGAGCTATCGTCTACGTGGCTTGGTTTACAATAGGAAGGCAATTCCAAATTGAGCAAAAACATTGAAAAAGGACCGGTTGAGTCCGTCTATCGTTTTTGAGGCGCACGAATGACCATCTCTCCGACTTGGGATGCACACATAAATCACTCCACAGTTCACGAAGATGACCTAGTATTCTTTGGTAATTATAGGGATATGCGGTTGCCCTCGCATGAAGGACAAGCAAGCCTTCGAAAGACGGAGCACAAAGTAAAGAGTGCGTATAAAGCTTCGGAGCAAGTGGACGAAGAAGGAGTCTTGAGACGGTATTGATGCTTGTTTGTAGTTCACGCCATCACAATAGAAACGTTCATTCAACATTGTGTGTAGCGGTACAAGACGTTTCCCATGGATTTGGCGAATGCGAATGGCGGAGTGTGTTGTTGCCAATACACGGAAAAAACCAAGACGCACCACTTGCCCACGAAATTACGTGGAGTACTGTACGCTCCATCGTGGATCACAATGTTTCTCTTCCAACGGAACATGCGAATGGGCGGGCCATTCCGTTCGATGAACCACCTTCAACTTGGCTGCGTTGTGGCATGGCAGCATCGCACGGAGTCACAATGGTCCGCACGTGGTCCACGTGGTATGTTCACGTCCCACCCCAAGACCACAAAACCCGTCCACGTGTGTCTCGATAGGCACGTGTCGCCATTCTCGTGGCAAGGATCGATTCCATTCGATACCGACCGGTTCCTTACTGTCGGATTTTTTTCGGGTTCGAAATTTCCCATGAAAAGGAGGTCCATCTTACGAGAAGGACGAAGGAGGCACGACACGTGGATGCACGAAGAGTCGTTGGACATGTGGACGCGCAATTGGACCGTCTCACGATGCACGATCACAAGGATGGTCAGGAGGATGCACGATGCGAGTGATGTAGAAGGAGATCTTCAAATGGCCATGGACGGGGCTCATCTGGTGGAACAGTCCGCGAGACTTGCACACGGAGAGTGCGACCCAACGGAACGAGGACCACTCGGAGAATTCCGGCTCAAGTATCTCGATTTTGCCATCCAAGACGCGGAGAATGCTCTTGGAAAGTATCAACACGCAGTACGAACGCTTCAAGGAGACAAGAAGGAAGCGTTCGAAAAAAAAGTGGGTGTCATAGCTGCAGACACCATGCTTGCCCGAGACAAACTCCGTGCAGCCAGGAGGAGAGAACTAACGCAACTGGGAGTGCCGAGATGCGAATAAGGTGACGATTGTAAATAGTGTACGATATGACGTGATGTGCAACTTCAACTGCAGAAACATTGCAGTCATGGAGAAAAAAGGGTCTGTAGACAGCATGTCACTCCCCACGTAACCATTTTCAACAGGCCTCCTTCCTTTCATAGACCAGCATGTAGGTTTCAGAAAGGGACAATACTTGTGGCAGTGTTCGCTCTACGTGCAGGTCTTCAATCTGGTACCATTGATTGTCTGATTTACGGTGCACATGGCACTGGTAGGAACCGCCATCTGGAGGACCCTCGTGAAAAATATTTCCAACCAAATTGTACTTTGCGTGCAAAGCTTGTGACTTGGGGAGTGGTAGATATGTGCTAATGTCCAATCCCTTGATTGAGAAATTCACAATCGTTCTGTTTTTTTCCCGAAAGAAATTGTTGGTGGAAAAGCGTTTCACATGAAGGATGAGATAAGCTGGGAGAGTCAGGATTCTGAAAGTACGACGTCCAGTCCTTGGATCATCTGTGACGGTGGTGCCATCATACTTTTGCAGAATTGTGAAGAGTTGGATCTGAGGAATGGCGTGCTTGTCCATCACATCTCGATAGAGCGGAGTTGGTGGTAGATCAAGCCCAAGCATGAAAAAGGGCATGTTTTGAACAAGATCTTTGCTCATTGGCTTCCCAGACACGCTTCCCTTCTCAGTAGTAACTTGCATATTGCCCTGAAAGCAACGGCTGATAACGCTGGATTTTTCACGTGCTCCATCTGTCAGTCCAAGGTGCAGAACATTCAACAACCACGAGAGAAACTGTGTTGGCTCTGCAAGCTCATCAGTATTGAACCGTTTGTTTGTTTCTTGGCTTACAGTCTGCATGAATTCCAGTGGCGAAACATGGCCTTTAAAGTTGTGAGGATTCCAGAGCTTTCGGACGAGCTCACCAAAGCGCTGGACCACTTTCGATTGACATTGCTCATATAGCTTTTTATTGAGGAAGAAGTTTCTTAGGGGCGTCACCCTCATCATACACTGTAGAACAGTGTTTGCATAATCCATGTGTTTGGTATTGTTCAGACCCACTGTTCCAGGCATGTATTCATTTCCATCCAGGCTGCGGGCCCACATTGGCGACTCGTCCAATGCAGATATGTCACCCTCAGAAAACTCTGCATGCAGCACCCTCCTTATATCATCCAGAGATCGATCCACAACCTCGTAGCCATCCGGTAAACAATAAACGCTCCCTGTCGTCAATTTCATGAACATGTGGTGGTCCGCTTCCAGGCTGTGGGTGTATGCGTGTGATTTCGGACCTCTCCCTTGGAAGTACTTCCCACAGACTAAGCATGCATACACGTTGACTGGACTCAAAGACACCGAACAGCACTTTTCGAAATCGAAGTCCAGCACCCTACGGTTGACAGTGTCTAGGTAAGGACATTCTACGTTTCGGTTTGCCGTTCGTTCTTCGACCAATTCCTCGTGTTCGTGGTTGTGCTCTTGTTCCATTTCCACCTGCACGTGTCTTCTTTTCGCATCGTTTCGTTCCAAATCTCCCCCCTCCTCTCTTCTGTCTCCATAGGTTCGTTTTCCGAGCGTTTCCTCGTTCGCGATCGATGTTGGTGCACCAGTGTCTGACGGCGGTTGTTCGTCTCCTTTGCCATGTCTATTCCTTTCCTTGGATCCTCGGTCGGAACGTTCCTCGTTGGGATGCTCTTGCCTTTCGTTTTCCTGTGTGTCCTTCACACGTGTCTCGGTTTCCTTCGTCTCGCAAGGCATCGTATCGTGATCTTCTTGTTCCATGGCTGTTTTCAATCGTTCCACCAACACTGCTTTTTTCCCGTGGATGTCCAATCCTCTACGTTTCAATTCTTCCTTGAGTTGTGGGACGGTTCGCTTGGACAGGTCTTCCATCTTCGAATGCCACGTGTTTGGATGGTGTTTCTCCCTTCTTGGCACGTGGTGGTCACGTCCACACGTGTCTGCTGCCTGCTACGTTCCTCTTCTTCCAAGGAACTTCCATCGCCACCGAGGCCACGAACCAAGACACAACACGAAAGAACGAGAGAAGAAACTACTGAGTTTCTTCTCACCGTGGCGCCCGGTCCATCCATCCATCCCTCCGGACGAGAGAAAAAACTCACCACCAGGGATCCTTCTCCCGGAGACAGGATTGGATGGGAAATCCTGTGCCTGTGGGTGTGTGGGAGAGAGAACAGAGATTACAAGAGAGGAACGAGAGAAGAGTGGCATTGGATCCTTCCGTCGTTCGTGTGCATCGACGTGGTCGATTGGATCCTACTCCATCCAACTGCGACGGTTTCACCGCCATCCAAGAGAGAAAGAACCACGAACCAGTGCCCGTGGTGTCCATGGGGGTGGTGAAATGTCTGCACCTGCCAACCACACATCCATCCCATCCCCAAACAAGACATCGCAACAATCCCAACCAAGGGCAAGCCATCCATGAAGAAAGGTGAAACGCCAACATACCGTCCAAGGGTGTGCAAAAAATGAAAGGAACGAAAGAAAAAGAAAACATGGATGCAATGATAAAATGGGGATTGAAACGTGGAACCGTGATGGAAGGTATACGACCAGCAATGGTGGAACAAGGACACCGAGGAATCGTGGCACAGGAAAAACTAGGAGTCGGACAAGTGATCTTACGCGTGCCCAAAACCATACTCATGTCTGTGGAGACAGCTAGGACGGATCCAGACATCCGAAACATCGAAGAACAAGCAAACCTCCATTCACGCCAGGTGCTCGCTCTGCACCTGCTGAAAGAGTGCACCAAAGGGAAAGATTCCCCATGGTTCCTGTATCTCCAACAATTGCCTCGAAGGTACACCTTGCTCGCCCACTTCCTTCCCGAAGAGTGCCTCGAATTGCAGGACGACGAAGCCATCAATCTATGCCGAAAATGCAGAGATGTCGATCGGGAAAATTGGAAGCAGGTCCATCCATACCTCGGTCGGTTGATTTCAAACGTCAAGCTCAGAAGCTTCCAAGCTTGGCTGTGGGCCACCGCAACGCTGGACTCCAGGACCATGTTCATTGAAGATGACAGTGCTGGAGTCCTTACGCCTATCGGAGACCTGTTCAACTACGCGCCACCACCATCTCCCTATCTACGAACGCCAGAAGAGTTCCTTGGCTTCAATGTTGATACCAAAGGAAACCACAGCAAACCAAGCCAAGAGAACAAAGCTGGATATGGCACCTACGACGCACAAAGCAAGCAGTACCACATCATAACGTGTTCTGAGTATAAGAAAGGCGATCAAATCTTTCTGTGCTACGGAAAGTATACAAACCTGGAATTGCTCCAATTTTATGGTTTCATGATGGAACAGAACGAGCACGACCAACATTCGCTTTCCTCGTGGGATCTGCGTGATTGTTGCGAGTGTATGGGTCTCCCTTCCACGAATTTGGCCGTTCTCATTACTGGGTGCCCATCCTGGAATCTTGCTGTATTGTTGCGCGCGCAGGGTTTGAAAAACACCCAGATTTCTGGGTCTGCTTTGCAGACCTTATTGTCAGGTGCCTCTGTTTCGAAGGAAAGCGATGCCCTAGCGTTCAAGCTGTATGTTGACATCTGCAGACGCAAGCTACGAAGCTACCCTACAACAATTACAGACGACCATGAACTTTTGAGCGTGGCAAGCTCAGAAAAAAAAGCATTGGCTATTTCATGGAGGATGCATCAAAAGCGCATGCTGATGGAAGGTGTCAATTATGGCAGTAGATGCTTAGATTTATTGCTCAATTGAAACGTCATCTTCCACAATGGCTCCTGTGTGATTGAAACCACACGAGACTTGCCTGAGCTGTCGCCAACTTTGATTATTTTCTTGTTCTGGACCTAGAAAAGCGTAGACTTTTTGGGGTGCCCAGTGGTCTGACACACCTCCATGCCCGAGCTGTCCACCGGTCGAATCCTCCTCACTCCCGCTGGAGCCGAGAAAGCCTCCCCACCCCCATGTGTATAGTATCCCCTCTTCAGTGATAGCAGCAGTGTGCCTCCAGCCGCATGATACAGACGCAAAATTGACTCTATCCAGTATAGTTTGCACTGGCCTCTTTGCAGCGGGAGCTCCACGTATGCCTAAGCCTAGGGATCCAGAATCATTGGTCCCCCAAATCAGCAGCGACCCTGTCGTAGTGATGGCCGCTGCATGCATTCCTCCCATTGTGATATTTGATACAGAGTGTAGCTCTGGTACAGGGGTAGGTGTCCATGCATTTGAATCGTCTGCATGGCCAAGTTGCCAATGCCTCCCATATCCAAAGGTGTAAGCTTGTCCTGTTTCGTCAACGCATGCTGAAGCCATATGTCCAGCACTTATTTGTACCAATCTCATCCCCAGTACTCCACGCACCAGCCTGGGATCACACTCGCTGTATCCACGAAACCAGGAGACCCTTCCAACTCCGAGTCTTCCGTGGGCCGAGCATCCCCAGGCATACATGTTTCCTTCCTCGCAGATGGCAAGGCTATGTTCTGCACCCGCCGCAATGTCGACGATGCGCTTGTTCTTCAGTGCATCTATTCTTGTGAGTTCTCGCACGTTTTTTTCAGATTGCGGTCCAGCTCCACACTGACCCCTGTGGTTCTTCCCACAGGACCAAACATGACCGTGTTGGTCGAGTGCCAATGTGTGAAAGTGTCCTGCAGCCACTTTGACAAAAGCAGGAAGTGTGGATCCACGTGTCACGTTCATTTCCATCCACGAAGTACTGTTCGAGGGAATGTCCGAGGACGCTTTGCGTGCACATTGTCCGTCTTCGTCCAACCCTGTGGCTGCGATTCTTCCTTCTTGATCGACACAGGCGGTGTGTGCACCACCACATGCAACAAGTGCAGGCGGTGCCCATTCGTTCGGCCATGCGCTTGGGATGGGCACCAAGCTCGATCCGCCTTTGTTTCCCAATCGGCCGTGATCACCGTTTCCCCAAAGCGCCAGCCATCGACGTCCACATCCACTGCGCGATCCCATGGACGCTCCTGATGATCCGCACCCACGAACAGACGTCGATGGTTCTCGTCCCACTGAAGTGTTGAGGAAGGTGATGCAACCACTTTCCACGACCAGCGTAGCACCAATCATCACTAACACATGGTGGACCAGACCATCTCCTGCAGAAAAATGGGTGGTAATCACACCAAGCATCGCACGCACCTTCAAGTGGAAGAAGAGAAGAAGCAACCACAAGCATGGAAGAAACGACACGAACATGCCAGCGATGGATCCGTGTTCAACCAAAACCTGGTAGCAACCGTCCTACAAAAGAAAACAGGATCGACCCAATTCATGGATACATCTCTTGTAGTCCGGCCTTATGTCCCTCAACGGCGCCAAAATGCACGAAATCGATCCATGGATGTCAAAGGGCAAGTGCCAGTCTGAGTACGTGCAACGCCCTAGCACTTGATGCACAGACCTTGCTTCGAACGACGCGATACTTTCGGTGCTAGGAGGGTGAACGCAGCGCAGGCGCGTCTGGTCAATGCTCGAATCGATCATGAAAACCAGCAAGCCCTCCAAAGTTTTCTGTTCAATGCAAGTCACACAAAACTGATCCGTCACTGCGGGGTTTCAAAGCCTGGCCAGCCATTAGATTATCTTCCCATCAAATGTACTGCAAAGATCTCTTGGCCATTATGTAGTACCTGCAGAGCTTGCTGCTTCCTCAACATCTCTCCAGCCAAGGTCTAATGCTAATCGATCTACCCATCTATTGAGGGTACCAATAAAACGCTGCAAAACATGTACTGCACAGCACACCCTGGAGGCGTCTCCATTTCCTTTCGACGGCTATGAAGATTGGATGGTCTGTCCAATGGAGTGTGGGGCCTGCTCCTCGACAAATGGTGCCTCTCTTCCAAACAAAATGTCCAGCAGAACACTGAGAATGAGAGCCAGGGGGAGCGAGCATCGTAGCTTTAGCCATATTGAGAGACTGAGAACTAGACATTGGTGCCAGTTTGTACAGCGTCTACTATTAACATGAGAACGAAGTGCATCAGTACACAATAGATCATTGGGCAAAATTCGGCGATGGAGAGAAAGGCCCGAATCAACGTCAAAATAGAACAAAGCGAGGCCAGACAAAATCTGAGCTCTATCCACAAGCAGTTTTTCTCGAGCCAAAATCGCCTCTAGAATATTTCACAACACGCTATTGTGGAATCCCTAAAGCAACGGGGTATTCCTATTTGGGTCGACAATTCGTAAGAGCACAGCCATACAGTCTAAGAATGCAATATTTGTATGGCAATTACAGACAATGCTATGAGCACTTTGCCACTGGCAGCTCCTTCCATCGTCACAACTCCCCTCCTCTTCAAATCACAGCGATGATTGTGACATCTGGTTTCCTGTGCATTTACACTATGGCATCTCGAGAAAGGTAAGTTTGCTCAACAGGCGTATGCATGTACGCATCGTCTGATGCATCCCCGGCTTCGAAAACTGCAGCAGCACCCATGCCAGAGCCAATGCACATAGAGACAACCCCAAATCTTGCACGTTTTCCTTTGCGCTTCATTTCATGCAGCAGTGTTGCCACGCATCTTGCTCCTGTAGTACCAAGGGGGTGGCCAAGCGCAATTGCTCCGCCGTTGACATTGACCTTTGCAGGATCGATCTGCAACTTGTTAATGCAGAATGTAGCTTGTGAGGCAAATGCCTCATTCAGTTCAAAAAGGTCAATATCATCGAGGCAGAGCCCAGCTTTCCGTACAGCAGCTGGAATGGCAACCGCTGGACCAATACCCATGATGGAGGGATCAACGCCTTTGACAGCAAAGGATCTAAACACGCCCAGAACGGGTAGTCTCCTTTTGATTGCCTCAGAACGTTTCATCATCAACACCACTGATGCACCATCTGTGACCTGAGATGAATTCCCAGCAGTGGTGCTACCACCTTTTTTGAATGCTGGTGGGAGGCGTGACAAAGTCTCAGTGCTCACACCCTTGCGTATTCCATCGTCTTCGGATACTGTAATAGGTTTCCTGGTTCCTTCTTTGTCCACCACGTGCGTTTGAACGGGAACTATTTCATCAGCAAATTTTCCCAACATACGTGCTCTGGCTGCCCTTTTATGCGATTCGGCTGCAAAAGCATCTTGAGTGCTTCGATCCACGCCAAATTTGAAGGCCACATTTTCTGAGGTGAGCCCCATTGGAATGAGGCAGGACTTCGCTTTAGGGCACTGTTCAAGTTTCGGATTCATCTCACCCTCCCACTTCATTGGATTTCTAGACATGGTTTCCACCCCTCCTGCGATGCCAATGTCATACATTCCAGCTTTGATTGCACAGGCTACATCTGCAACAGCTTGCAGTCCACTGCTGCATTGGCGGTTGACAGTCCTCACAGGCACCTCTTCAGGGAACCCTGCCAAGAACGCAGCCATACGGACTTCATTCGCCCTCTGTGCACCTTCGGCTAGCACACTCCCAATGACGATGTCGTTCACATCTTTGGCAGGCACACCCGTTCTCGTCACCGTGGCTTGCAGAACGGCTGCGAGCAAGTCTTCTGCTGGTGTGTCTTTGAGTCCTCCTCTCTTGGCACGTGTGAGCGGCGTTCTCAGTGCACTTACTACCACCACATCGTCCATCATTTGTGTTGTTCTTTCGTACGAAGACGAATCTCCCAACGCACAGGGCATCGCACGAACGCCGCCGCTTGGGTTCCCATCGGGCAGCACGTGGTTCCGCATGACTTCGACGCGCCTTCGTGTGGAATCCATCCTCCTCGTTGCTTTGCGGGACTGTCACACTTTCCTTTCGTTTCCAGCAAGCGATCGTTTGTCTCGGTGGAATCTCCTTTTTTAGTCGTGCAGATCGGCGGTGCTCGATCGTTTCCGACACGTCCTTGACTTGGTGGACAGGACCGAACTGACTCTCTCACGACTGGCACGCCTCTTTTTTTCGTTTTATTTGCACCTGACGTATTGGCTTGGTTCGTCGTTCGTTCTTACGAAGATATCGACGCTGGATCAGCAGCTTCAAAGACGAAGGTGCGCGATGGATCACCACGACGTGTGGCGAGAGCTGGGACGTAGCACAGGCATGGTTGGAGAAGGCGGTGCATCGGGACGAAGTGCACGTCTCGGAGCAAAAGGATTTGTTTGTGGACACGACAAGACACGATTTGGGGACGTTCTTGCCATCGGCATGGTTCGTTGCATTCGTCGTGGATCCGACGGATGGTGCAAGCGCCATTGACACGGACGTGGGACGACGGAGGACGGATGGCACGCTTGTAGTTCTGTGGATCCGTTCGTCCTCCTTCGCACCAGCACCGTGGGATGGATCGTTTCGTTCCACCTGTGTGTTCCCATGCACGTGTTCGATCTCTCTTCCACACCACCGTGGTTTCTTGTTTTTTTTTTTTTTTCCCCTCGCGTCACGTTCCTTCTCTTCCTGACGTGGGACGTGTATGGTGGTCCCTCTCTCGTGGATCGTCTTCCCTCCCATTCTTTGCCCTGCACGGTGCTCGGTTACCTCTCTACCTTTCGTTCCCTTTCGTCCAAAGGAACAATCGAAACACCCAAAGGAAAAGGAGAAGGAGAAGGAAAGGAAAGGGAAGGAAACGTGCAGCACCGCCACGTGGGGGGACTGGATGAGAGGGAGAGGGAGAGGGAACCCTTCCGACACGTGAGGAAGGGTCGAATCGACGCAACACCGTCCTTGGAACGGACAGTGGAACACCACATGCGCAGTGCGTGGAAAACCACCCAAGCGATCGTCAAAGGAGGAAGGATTGGAGGGAAACGTGCACTCGCGCAGTACCGAAAGAACAAGGTCGCGTCTCAAGACGTCGATCCGAGCGTCGTCCAAAGCGAACGATCGAAGGTACGGACACACGCAACCCAAGCTAGAGAAGAACCCAACACCTGTGCAAGCAACGACACCATGCAAGTGGTGCAAATACCGAGCCTCAAAGACAACTACATCTACCTCATCAAAGATGAACAAACTGGAACCAGTGGAATCGTAGATCCAGCGGAAGCAGCACCAGTCCTGAAATACTTGGCCCATCAAGGAGAACAAAAAGTCGACTTCATCCTCAACACCCACCACCATCACGATCACGTGGGAGGGAACGAAGAGCTGAAACGAAACCTCTCCTGCAAAATCATCGGCGCAGAAGCGGACAAACACAGAATTCCAGGCATCGATGTCACCGTGCGAGAAGGGTCCACGTTTGCGTTTGGGGCCCAGGAGGTTCACGTGTTCGAAACGCCCGGGCACACCACGGGACACATCTGCTACTGGTTCCCTGTCTCCAAGAGCCTCTTTGTCGGCGACACCCTCTTTGCATTGGGCTGCGGACGTCTCTTTGAGGGAACAGCAGAACAGATGTGGAACTCCCTCAACAAGATCATGCGACTCCCAAGGGATACAATGGTCTACTGCGCTCACGAGTACACCCAAGCAAACAGCCGGTTCGCCATACACGTGGACGGAACGAACGAGGCTTTGATAAATCGTAAGAAAGAGATAGAAGCCAAGAGAAAGAATGGCATTGCAACTGTGCCTTTTCTGCTCGGAGAAGACATGGACACCAATCCTTTCCTACGGCCGTTCGATACAAACATAAGGGTGGCCATGGGAATGTCCAAGGACGAAACCGATGCCGAGGTTTTTGCTGCCGTACGAAAAAGCAAAGATACATTTGCAGGATGATGAGCCGGAGAGAACGCTCAGAATCCTTGCAAGCGAGACTGGCTTTCCCTTGCACAATGTGCGGCCCATGACTCTGACATCGACAGGAAACCATCACCTGTTTTTATTTGCAGCAGCGACGAGTTCAGTTGTACATAGCGAGCGCTTCCTGAAGTAGTCTTCTTCCCACGGGAACAAGGAAGATGCTGTAGTAGATGGCCGGGACGATGCCCACACGCTTGGCCTTCAGCAAGGTGAGGCTTGAGTACACCATTACCACCAGCGCCGATACAAATATGACCAGTATGGTCAAACCACCCAGCTTCTCCACGCTACCGTCCTCCATGGACGCCTTGAAGGGTGCGAGGATCGATTCGAGCATTTCGTTGTGGCTTGCAATAGCACTTGCTTCGTCGAAAACTTCCGAGTGCACCTCCACCTAGATTCTCGCACCCGGCAGTTTCCTGTTGGTCTCTTTTTCTTCCGAATGCAGCGTCTACTTGTTGGGTGGTCGACGCACCACCGACGGTCTCTTCCGATCCTTCCTTCGTGTGGTGGAAGACCGTGAAGGCACTTTGGGTGGTGGTTCGAGGAACCACCTTGGGTCCAAAGCGACACAGGTCCATTTCCAAGAGAAGGGAGAACCATGAAAAGGACCTTCGAAAGGGAGAGGCGAAAACAAGAAAGGAATCGATCGATACATCCGACGGAGGATGCTAGTGCACAAGTGGAAATCAGGGACCAACAGCAATGAAAAATGGACCGCACAAATGCTCGAGGCAAGGACCTGAGGGAATGGACAGGAGAAGGTGCAAATGCTTGTCTTGGTCCTGCACACACAGGACGTCAAGGCTGGAATCGTACGCAAAATATGGGTGGCAGAAGGAAGGCCACCAATTGAAGGTGAACACACGATCAACCATCCAGCGGGGAGAACATGGTATGTTTGGCGGTGCACTCCACACCAATCTCCGTGGACACAAAAAAAACAACCACAAACTTTGCTGAGGAGGATGAGCACTGTCCAGACATCCAAGCGCAGCATTCGACGAGTGCATCTCCAAAATATCCTGTCTAATGTTGTCTTTCTAAGCTTATGCTGTCATGATCCACGCACAGCCATGGATGCCCTCTGGAGACAGCTTGCAAGGAACTGTACCACATCCACCGATATGTCGACTCTCGACCTGAAACTGAGTAGCAATGATCGATCTTGCGCACCTCGGTCAATTACTCAAACGTAGTCAACCGTTGCAGCAATCTGCACCACAGAAGCAGCAAATTGCAAAGGTTCATTGTTACAGCATGGACCTAATGAACAACCGAGGTTCCAGAAAAAGCCAGTAAGATGAAATTGGTTTGATTTAAAGATGAAAGTGCATTATGACAACTCAATTGCTTGCATTACACATAGCAACAGGAGTTAAACGAGTTGCCTACAGTATATTACCAGGCACAGCACCATCTAGGGCTTGTGGACAATGAAAGAGGCACACTGCACCTGCCTAACGTTGTCGAACCCAAGCACACGGACGAAGCACTGGGGGAATTCCTTCTTGGCGTTGTTGATCTCCTCGAGGACCTGGGAAGAGTCAGTGCAGCCGTACATTGGCAGCTTGTACATGGTCCAGTAGCGTCCATCGTAGTATCCAGGGCTCTTGTTGTTCACGCGGAACACACCACACTGGTCGGAGATCTCAATGCAAGGAATCCATCCCATGCGGATCAGGTAGTCGATCTGCTTGGCCATGTCGGTCTCGCTGAGATCAGGAAGGTAGGAGAGGGTCTCGAACTTCTTGTTGTCATATGGTTGCCATACCTGGAAACAGCAATAAATGGTCAGTACGAAACATCCTGTTGAGCGTGCAATCTTGTCTTTTGCTCTCTCGTGTATGATCCGTTACGTGAAAGATGGTGTGGCAAGACACCATCGTGTGGATGCTGACTGCCTGTCCTGTTCGGCAGCGCGGATCTGAAGCCTTCCAACAAACCAGGAATCTCGTGCAAGCGACGTACCTGCATGGAGTCGGCCTCCACGTTGTTGGAGAGCACGACCTTGGCGGCAGTGGCGGGCTTCAGAGAAGCAACCGCCTTGACACTCTTGCGAGCATCGGCCTTCACGGCAACCTTGGGGGTTGCAACGGCCTGGATGGAAGCAGTGATGGCAGCCATAGCAGCGAGTGTGAGGAGAGATGTTCCGGCGGATGCGGCGGAGGAAGCGCGAGCCCTGGAGAGTTGCGGAAGAGTGTGGCAAAATGGTCGTGCGAGTCACTATTCATGGTCCGAAGCGCGTGTCCTTCGGGGCGTGTCCGTACTTCTTTCCTCGCAGAGGATATCCACATGCGCTCGGTGGATCGAGGGGACGAAGGGGGCGATCCTCGACAGCAACTGGGTTTCATCCTCGGTCCAAGTGGCGGCGCACGCTATCCACCCCTGGTGGTTCTTCTCTTTCTCCACCACGTTTTTTTTTCCCCCATCTCTCCCTCCTTCTTCCCACTCCTTTGGACCGGCCCTTATCCACAGATCTGGATGGGGACGACGGGGGGAAGACGGATCCCCGGAGAGACACGAACACAGCCAGGGGGTCCTTCCTCTCCATGGGTCACGTGAGCGGACCCCGATCGAAGGGGGGATGCCAGGGAACCCTACCCCCCTCTCGGATGCGTGTCCGATGCTACCGTCTCGAACGATCGAGGAACCCGCTCCCCCCCACTCCTCTTCGGTGTCCGACACGGAACCCAACGGGATGGCACAGTCGTGGACCAAGGGAGACCAGATCGGGGACGAGCGTCGAATCTCCATCCCTATCTCCACAACGGTCATCGAAGGTCCCGATGGGACCCGTGGCCTCCACCGGTTCCAGCCTGGACCCTTCGTGAACACCGAGGTGTGGGCCGCGGGGAGAGGCAGGGGAAGGAGGTCTCGCAGGCGACGGCGGAGAGGCTCCTCGATGGAAAATGGCCCCGTGAATTCCACGTCTGGGAGAGAACCCCTCCACCGACCGTACGTACGAATGCGATGCCGTGGAGGAAGGGTTCACCTGTCCACGCGCGTCCGTACAATTGCTGGGTGATTCACGATCCGGTCTCCGCCATCTTCCCGATCCGATCGAAATCGTCTCTCACGTTGACGAGGGTGGCAGAAGGAGATGCCCAGCCATCCCCAGCAAGGAAATGGTACGGACCGATCCAGATTGCACATCGGGGAACGTTCGCTCCCTCCACCGTCGAGGTGGCAGTCTTCCGTACACGACGTTCTTGCGGATCCGTGAGACACACTGTGCGGCCGCGGTGGACGGAGATCTCGGATCGTAACGTGCGACGAACCTCTCACCTTCGACAAACGTATCGCACCAGTGTTTTCGTACTCGACCGTCGCAAGCTTTCTACTAGGTAGTACCAACTACCATCCTGTCCTTCGGAATGGAAAGACATGGAATGCGAACTCTTGCATCGCGAAAACAAGGGTGATCGAACAAAAAAAACGTTTTTGCCTTTCCAAAAGATCCGATCGGTTGGGAACCGGAATCAGGTCCTTCGGGTGAGTTTCTTCTCTAGCGATGACCTCTCCTTCGATCGAACCTCAACAACCCGTCTCGCCAATATTTTCGTTGGTTTTCCACTTCTCGTTGTGTACGATTACGATCGAGGAAACAAGGTTGAAAAGTTTTGAAAGGGACTGGTAGTCCCAGGCCCCCCTTCGAGGGACCTCTTCTCCTTTACCGTCCTCAGCCCCCCTTACAAGGGCAGGGGACTCGGATTGCTTGCTTGAATGGATGGTTGGGATTGGCTGCCC